>VTGD01000100.1:0-184023 GCA_013406985.1 Calonectria crousiana | reverse complement strand
CTTCCCCCCCCCTCCCCCCCCCCCCCCCTCCCTCTTCGGCGACCGGATACCCCGCAAACCCTCCCTCGTTTGAATCAGGTAGATGGGCCTATGGGTCGATGCGGGCGGGTCAGGAGTGGTTCGCCCAGCAAGTCGGAAGCGAGGAATTGGTAATGGACAAAAAGACCACCACCAAAAAAAAGCCGACAGTACAAACTTTCAGTGACAAAGGTCCGACCGAACCGCGCCTTAAACTCGCTAGCCCTCCCGGGGAGGGTACCTTTTAGCACTGCAACGCCAAAAGGGCAAGCATGACATGACGTGGGCTCATTGCACCCTTTTTTTTCGGGGCTGTCCTTGCGCCGCGAGGACCTGCCCCAGAAGGAACCCGAAGCCAGGTTTTTTTTTTTTTTTTGGGAGAGGGTGAACGAACATCGGAGTCCGACCCCCACGTTTTGCTCTGCTACGGTTGATCGGTAAACCCATGTAATTACCCTTCCCATGTCAGGATGCTGCTTGACGGGGCCGGCTTCGGGAGTTGCTGGGCAGGGCGGGAAAGAAAGAAGAAAAAAAAACAGGGCAGTTAATCTCCAATCTCACTGTACACGATCAAATGCGAGAAGGAGGGGGGGGGCCAAGTTACGGCGGCCGTGGCGGGATCCACGTCAATAGGAGGGTGGGATGACAGGCCACTGCTACTGAAGAAAGACGATGAACATGAAGTAGAAGAAGAAGCAGGGAAGGAACAGAAAACCCGGTCACCGGGAACAAGACACGCGCAACGCACGCGCACAGCCAGGTTTGGTGTCTCTCTTTTTCTTTTTCTTTCTGACTTGTTCTTTTCGTTTTCGCAAGTCCAACGTCTACAACACTCGACTTTTCTCCATCGTGGATCCGAAAGCAGGTCATCATCATACGCTTGTTCAATGCACACTCAGACCCGACATGGGTATGATTGTGGAACCAGGCTTGAAAAAAAAAAGCCATCGGAACAAAATAAATAATACTGCACATAAAAAAGAAAAGAAAGAAGGCAAAAGAAGAAAAAAGAGTGCGCCGAGGCCGTTGTGGGTACCTCTTTTTTAGGACGACCCGAGTCTTGGGAAGTGCAGGTTTGGGGGAGGGTCCCTGACAAAAAAGAAGCGGACGGTTGGGGGTGAGCAGAAGCCAGCCAAAAGCTAAGCAGCAGGCTGTTGGAGTATACAAGAGAGAGAGGGAGCAAAAAAAAAAGAGGGCAACACCAACATTGGGGGCGGGAAGAGAAGAGATGTGTGGGGAGAGGCAAGAGGGGCGGGCGAACCAGGGCCGCTCTTCAGCTGGTCAAGGGCCGTGGGGGTCCTTGAACGTAGTACAAGTTGCACATGGAATGGGCATGGCTGGATTCTTTTCCGTGGTTTGATTTCTAATTTACCGTGGGATGGCTCCCCTTCCGGCTCCGATTTTTTTTCTGTGAGCTTCCCCGTGGTGTTGTTGGTGGTGAAGAAGGAAAAAAATCACTACAGTGGTTTGGTTTCTCCAACACGGGCCGCCGTGGGGAAACCTCTTATCTTGGGGGTGTCCCAATGATTAGGGGCGTGTGGCATCCCTGTTTTTTTTCCTTTTCCCCTTGAATCTAGGTGACTTCACCGAGACGGAGACGACGTGCATGGATAAGGTGAGAGCTGCAGGTGAGGCGCTTCGGTCAGGACGGGCGAAGATGGGGCGTTGGGCTTTACTTTTTTTTCTCCCCTTCACCTTTGGGTTTCGTGACATGTCATTCTTGCATGATGATGGGCAAGCGGGGTGGGGGGAAGCCAAATTAGTAACCTTGATATAAAAAAAAAAGTTGACCGTGGTCACCGGCTACGGAGTGTACAGAAATTGCAATCCGAGAGATGTGATCGCCCGGGTTTCAGAACTGGGGCCAGGGTGGTTATGGTCCCTGGGAAAAAAAGCATGGGAAAGAAACCAAGGAAATAAAGCAAATCAATGACGTTTCCGCCGCCCAAATCCCGTGTTTGCGCAGAGCCGCCCTGTTTTCCTCCTCATCCTTTTTTGTTTTGTTTTGTTATGCGCATCCCTCCGTCGCGCCTAGCTCAAGCCTTGGAGGCGTCGTAGTTGCGGATCAGGTCGTAGTAGAACTTGACCGCGTCGAGGTGAGTCCTCATCCTGACCCGCTCGTCCACCGTGTGGATGTTTTCGTTGCCGCGTTCCCATGTCGGCGTGAATCGGTAAATGTGTCGAGAGAGGTCTATGTGTAAAGTTGGTTGGTTAGTTGAAGAAGAAGTAAAAAAAATGTGATACGGGGTGGCGTTGGGCTTTTTTTTTTTTTAATTAATTAATTTTTATTTTTTCAAGACTTACTCAAATAGTGCCTGGTGTCAGTGTTGCCGTTCATAATCTCGCCCGCCGGCACCACTTTGACGCCGTCGAGGGCAAAGGCATGCTGGAGCGTGCCGGAGAAGACGTCCCACACCGGGCCCGTGGTCGGGGACACGGGGGTGACGGGGGAGCTGGGGGGAGTTGTCAGGACAAGGACTCCCTTGTAGTCGACAGCCTCGTCGTCCGCAGCCTCATTGTCGACAACGTGCTGCTGCTGCGACAATGGCAGCTGCGAAACGTACTTCTCGTACTGCTTGTCGCCCACAAACGCCTTGACGGTCAGGTTGTACTTTGCCACGACCGAGGCAATGTTGCCGACGAAGGTGTGCTGCACCTTTGGCACGCTGTCCTGCGGGGCGACGCGGTAGTCGACGCCGATCTTGACAACCTCGGGCATGGCGTTGATCTTCTGGCCTCCTGAGATGAGGTCGATGGCCTGCGACGTCGACACCAGGTACCGGGCCCGCTCGTCCGTCTTGATGAAGGCGTCGGTGAGCCGGCCCAGGTCGTCGGCCGCCAGCAGCTTGACGATCTCGGGCGCGTCGTCTGGCGAGTGTTTGGCGACGCAGACGAGATGGTTGTAGACGGGGCTGCCCTTGATGATCTCGGGCTCGTACGGCCTCGCCTCCAGCGCCGTGACGAGCTCGGCCGCGATGCCAATGCCCGTGTGCGGGAAGGGGATGGAGGCGTGCCCGCCGGCCGTGTGCAGCGCCGCGAAGATCTCGACGTTGCCTTTCTCGACGACGCTGGGGAGCACGTACAGCGTGTCGCCCAGGCGCTGCATGCCCATGCCGCCCTCGTCGAAGACGGCCAGGATGCCGTCGCGGCCGTACCGCTTCTCGAGGAACGCGCTGATCTCGCCCGCGCCCCGGTCTCCGCCGCACTCCTCGTCAAAGCCGAGCGCCACCACGATGGTGCGCGTCGGAGCCCAGCCGGGCTGCGTGAGGAGCGTCTCCAGGGCCGACAGGAGGGCCGTCAAGCTGTTCTTGTCGTCCGAGGCGCCTCGTCCCCAGAGCCACTCGCCGTCAAAGTAGGCCTCAAACGGCGGGTAAGTCCATGTCGACTCGTCGGCCACGGGGACCACGTCCTGGTGAGCCGCGAGGAGAAGCGGCTTCAGCGATGGATCTGATCCGGCCAATGTGTAAACAAGGCCGAACTTGTTGACAGTGTCAACCTGTGCGCGCTTGTGGCTAAATTGCACCCAATTAGATGATACCGTTCAATCTTTGTGTGTTTGATGCGTGCGCATCGACTTACATGGTGGGATACACTTGCGCAAGCGTCTTGTGCAGCGTGTAGAAGGGCGCCCAGCGCTTATCGCTATCGAAATCGCCCAGGTCGTCGTATGTGACCGTTGGCACGCGCACGATTGCCTGGTGGCGCTTCACTTGCTTGAGAAGAGCCTCATGAGACGAGAATAAGCTCTCCGAAGAGGGCAAGCCATCGTCGGCGGGCGCAAGGAGCGGAGGCAGCTCGCAAGAGAAGTCGGCCGCATTGCCACCGCCGCCGCCCTGTGGCAGGAGCGGCTGCTGCTGAAGACTGCCGAAGGGCGGCGCCGACACCAGCGCCGAGACCGCACCGACGCCGGCGAGGAGGGATAGGTGCTTTAGCGCCATGGCTGGGAATTCTCACAGGCCAAGATCAATGAGGAGCAACAGGAAGCTGCCAGGGAAAGCCTTTGTTTCCAACGACTCGAAGGTGACAGCGGATGAAAATAGAGGAAGGGAGATTTGGAAACTGGTCACAAGGCGGGGGAGATGGCGACAGGGCGCCTCTGAGTCGCGCATGTCTCAGGCCCAGCGGCGGTGATGCGGCTGGGCCCGCTGGCAGGTCCCGATAGGGCGGGGATTGACGACGCATCTGGCTCGGACGCTAGATATGGGTCCGGGAATCGGACGAGAATGGCTGTTTGCTGCGGTGGTGAGTGTAAGTTGGGTTTCACAGGGCGGTCAATCAGTATGGCGAAATATGTCTGGAAAATACCCAATTTGGATCCTTTGCGAATGGTTGACGTTGAGTGCAGAGAGGTGCCAAAAGCAGTAGAAGTCGGGCGTTACCCGACCATATTTCTCACCGTATCGGCAAATGCATCCAGTTTATCAAGATCGGATCAATAATTTGTTCCCTATCAATATGGATACCTTTCCCCAGATGCAACGTTCCCCGTTTTTATATGGCGATTCCAGATATCGAAGTATCAGCGCAATCGACTTTTTCTTCGCCTTTACTGAGCTTCCGCCTTATGGTATTTTGGGGTGTTATGAAATATCTATGAATTATTGGGGGCTATACAAAAGATGCATTAGCGTGTATCCGACCTCAGAAACAGGATAGTGACGTGAGGTGGCATTGTATAGGTTGTGCTGACCATACATGATGGAAGATTATTTCTTGGCCTATTGTATTATTTCAGGATGACATTTTTAACCTTTATAAAAGTGAGAAAGTATTTTTATTGGTCGTGATTTCGGTGGCTTGGCGCGGAAGTGGTAAACAGTTCCTCCGTACTACGCAACGTAGAGATTGCTACGTCGCTAAACTTTGACAAATTCATGTGGCAGGCCGAAATCGGAATCGTCTACTGCCTGTACCTAGCACAGCGCGGTAGCCTGCTGGAGTAAACATATAGTAAGTAGTTAAGCCCCTCATGTTCAACGACTGGTTCGCGCCTTCATTTCTAGTGCTACAGGTTTCTCGCCATGCTTCTGCCTTGTATTCATATTACTAATCTAGGAGACGTCCTGGTCTTAACATGGACTAGTACGCCAACGGGATGAAAGGGTGTGGATGGCTGGACCCTGTGACCAAACAATGAACCAGCAGAAACATGGCGCTAGGTGCTGGCATACCGAGGTCTTATTTTTAAAACTTGATTGCAACCCCCGAAAGCGAAAATATTGTGAGTGGAAGAGACTTATATGAACGATTGTCAGAGACACGCTCGATAGGGTCATTTTGGCCAAGTTGGAAAACGTCGGTGCTTGTCATTTCTACCCTAAATCTCCATGCCTTCTTTTCTTCGCGATTGCATTGATGTTGGCTCGAAAAAGAACCTGGACGGCGGAATACGGACAGATGGGTGTCGTCATCCGTCGAATATGATGGTTGCCGGGGCAGGATATTGGCCGCTCTGGCGGTGCTTCGTTTCAGCCACGCCATTGACGATTGGTCAATAGACGTATGTGAAAAACCTCGTATCGGTTCTGGTACGGCCAAGCTTGGCTCTCGCATTTCCCGCAATTGGGAAGTTACGTCATGCAAAGCAAGGCAACTTGATGCTGGTGCCTCCGTTGACATCTCGAGACCGGATGATTGGTTGGTTGATGTGGGCGGTGGCTTGGAGGAACCATCGATTTCGACAAACGCGTAGCCGGCTTTTTTTCTTCTCGTTCCTGAGGTGTTTTAGCTGAAGGCAGCAGCGAGGCGCCTGGTCACGCAGGGTCACGTCCAACCAGAACCCGGCGTGGTCGGCTAGTAACAACAAGGCTTGAATTAACGGTTAGCATACTCAGCTTTTAGTTGTGTGCCTCTCGGCACTCCGGCATCTGGATCGCATCGCGGAACAGCTGGAAGTCGGCGTGGTGAGTCTTTACTCAAGTATAATACTGAGAGGCTTGCTTCATGTTTTCATCACCAAGCCTTCACGAGTAGGAAAACAGTCCTGATCAGTTTTCATCCAACTTGACCATCTTCTCCACTCAAACAATTTTCCCCCGGTATTTCGTCTTGCCATGTCGAATTTCCTCAACTACGTCGGAACCCTCACTGTTGGAGGCAATGCTCGCGCCAACGTGGGCAATCACTTCAATTTCAATGTCACCAACACAAACAACCTGAGACATGTTTTGTTGGAAATCCGCAACCACCTCATGGACAATATACCTGCTGTTTTCCTATTGGTGTGTGATATTGTGCAGTTTTTGCTGGCTCTGGGGGATCTCATCGTCACCTGCAGCGCGGCATCTGGCATGGTTTCAGACTTGCACTGGGAGGGACCACCCGGGAAATTGATTTACAACATCACCTTGGTAAGGTGACTTGGAAGCTTGAGAGAATTCTTGCGCTAATTTTAGCATTCGCCAGGCGGCTATTACGGTCGCGGCCTACTTTGGGTCCTTCACCTACATCCTCTTGGGGCTGTGGGGGAGAGTTGGCGGCCTGCCCATTACTGCCAAGACCATGAGGATCACATGTCTGTGCATCAACCTCGCTCAAACCATTGCCTGGATCGTCGCCTCCAAGGCGGCATGGTACACTTGCAGCGACGTGTGCGGTGTTGCAGCCACCAAGGGCATGACTTGGAGGTTTGCGACGCTCTGCTGCGATTGTTCGCAGTTGACCGGAAACCAGCTCATTGACTGCGCAAATTTTGTCGTGCGCCTCATGAAGCGTGCGCCAACAGAGCAGAGACTTCACCTGTACGAGGTTACCCAGCACCTGAACATAACCCTCGCGTGAGCAACCCCGACCCCTGGACAGCGCTCTCCCGCGGCCCCCGAATTCAAGAAACGAGGCTTCTTTGCCTCCAGCTGCTGGGAAATGCAATGCTAACCCTGAGGCAGTGTCTTCTTTGCCTTGTCCACCTTGCTGTCCTTGTGCCTCCTTCGTCGAAGGGCTCGCTCGTAGGCCGACCAAATCGAAGCCAACCACCCTACTCACTGTTGAGGTTGTGTGTGTGACTTGATACATGGAAACAGACAGGGATATCTAGTGATATGTCGGGAAAGTTGAGAGCAGAGCCACAAAAAGAAAGGAGAGAAGGAAAGAAAAGAAACGGCGGTGCGCAAGGTAATATGGGCAGTTAACTGGCATGCGGTTCGCCGTTAAAGGCGATTTTAGGGATCAACAGCAGTAATGGCGCCATCCAATACTTGCGTCTGCAAGTTTGAATGACAGAGCGTTGCAGTTTCGTCGTCACATTGCAGACATGCACGTCGCTAACGTATATACCAAACACATGAAAAGGGAAAAAAAAAAGAGAAAAGCGCAGTAGCGATGTAATGAAATGTAATTTTTACTAGCTTAATTTGGGTTCTTAAACCGAATTTCTAAACACTTTGCAGCCTTGGCCACGTCCGTTTATTCACTGCCAAATTTACTCATGAGGCGCTCGGCGAAGACCATTTCGTCCCAGACACGTTCAACAAAGGCCTCATCGGCACTCGTCCCGTACACAATCTTGGAAAAAACCCGGAGTTGGTACGGAAAAGTCGGGTCGGCGTAGTGCTGAACGACCAAGGCGTCGTCCAGCTTTGCCGACAGCCTGTGCCACTTGGGCTCGTCGGTCTGCAGGGCCACCTGCTCGCAGTCGGCCCTCCTCCAGTCGTTCCACCAGGAAGGCATGAGGCCCTCCCTCGAGCAGGCCAAGTCGAGAAAGTTGCGAAAGGCGGGGAGGCCGGTGGGGTGGCCGCCGCAGACGCTGTCGGGGTCAACCGCGCAGTCCGTCTGCAGGTCGTCAAACATGCGCAGCCGGTACGAGTCGATGAGTATTCTATACACGTCGCTTGCTGGGCGCGTGTGCAGCCAGCTTCTCAGCCAGAGCTGCGTGAAAGGAACCGATATGGGTGCCTCGAGTCCCGCCTTCGGGCTCCAGCGCACAGCTGTCTCAACCCAGCGCCGTGTTGGTTGTTGCGGCTTTGTGTTGTTGGTTGGGGGGATGACGCCCTCGCAGAGGTGCTTGCAGATGCGCCTGTGGCGTGTCGTATCGGATTTGCGACAGCCCCGTGAGCAGTAGCATGACTTGCAGCTTTTGCAGCGTTGGCTGGTGTCCTCGACTTCCCTAACTCGCCCGCAACTCAGATTGGAGCAAGGAGGGGAATGTGACCAGACGGGCGGTGGTTTGGGGGTCGGTTGTCCAGGCATAGGAACTTGAGTAAGCCCTTGTTGTTCTTATTGTCTGGTTGTTTGGACGAGCAAACAATAGCAAAAGAGGGTGTTTGTTTGGGCGTTCAAAATGGCCATGCATGTGAATCAAGCAAACTTCAGTGTAGAAAATGTAGTGAATAGGTCATTGTGATTTCTGGCAAAGAAAAGGAGCGACGCGTTTCTTTCATCCTCCTCGGGCATTTTATACCCTTGGCTGTCAAACGAAGTTGTCTAGCAAAGAAAGACGTTTGTGTTTGTGAACGACTGTGTACAAACGGTAGCCAGCCGTGAGACGTTGTCGTTTGTACTACCCACCTACCCTCCATGCCCATGCTCATGCTCATACCCATGTCCATGCAGCCCGATCAGTAGCTGCCACACCTCTCACTCCTGACTGCCCAAGGTTATCATCTCTTGCAAACGCTTCTCTACCCATGCATGATAGCCTGCGAACATTGACACGTGTTTCCAGTTCTCGCAGAACTCGAAAAGAGCCTCGTAGCGACGTTTGATGTACTCACGTTGCCGGTCTACCACAGTCCCCGCCCCGGCCATGGTCGAATACAAGCCCCGGGACACTTTGCTGAGACACACGGGACAGAGATACGCCGGCTGCCTCACATCCTCGGCCAGCCCCGCGGTTCCCTGCATCGCGCAGGCGTAGTAGACGCAGTGATCCATGCCCAGGCAGTGGCCCAGCTCGTGCGACGTCGTGCGGGTCACGCGCGAGAACCACAGGCCTGCCAACTCATCTCTGGTCTTGGGCCGGGGCACCTTCTTGCAAGCTTCCACGGCTGCTGCCAGAGGAGAGGCCGCAGGGGGTCGTACCGCCTGTGCCACCTTGCTTGGGCGTTTTCGCTGCGCCGCTTCCTCAGAGGCCGCGCACAGAGTGTCGACATAGCTTTTGCAGTGTGAGGCTGGCCACATGTGCTCCAGGTCAATGTCGGAATATAAATCCAGTGATGGGGTGTACCGGAAGGATGAAACAACGGCTATGCGACTCTCCCCGTACGCCCTCCCGCAGCAAAAGTCGTCCTCCTCGTCCTCGTAGAGGTCGTACTCAGTCAGCATCACTATGGCGTACGCATCGGGTGGAACACGGTCAATCAACGCGTCCAGAACGTCGTTTAGATTGACCTGCATCCTCGCCACTCCGTCCGGAGACTGTCGATACCTGACCCCGATGAGCTCTGCGGTAGGTTTCGGTGTTGCTAGCCCAATGTACTTTTGTCCTTTTGTCGAAGACTCTGAATCCCAAGTTTGCCACCGGAACTTTCCCTCGTGTATCTTGATGTCCATCCCGTGATAGAATGCACGCAAGTAACCGCAAACATCGCCTGACGACGGCGGGGCAATCCCTTCAGGTAGCTCAGCCATGGCAAAGTCTTTGGGCACACGAGGCTTTTCCCAACCCCGCATCAGCGTCTTCACATCATTGGCGAGCTGTGGAGGTTCAACGACATAGATGACTTTTCGCTCCTCCGTTATGGGCATCTTTTTGTTGTATGATAGCCAGGACTTCAGGCTCTGCGGAGGATATTCGGGGTCCAGAGCCAGGTCATCGTCTGGAAGAACCAAGGGGGCCGGGAAAATGCAGCCATCCGTCATTGCCTGCTCATCCGTGGCAAGTTTCTCTTTTGTGCGTCGCCCAGACGCTGTTGTTGCCGCAAGACACTTGTCCAAGGGCACCCTGGCAAACCCCGCTGCCGCTGCTGATGGACTACATTCAGTGTAGGCACTGCCGTGGGTGCATCGCTTCATCGTGTCCGTTTGAATAGCGGTAAGTAAAGTTTTGAGAAATCTGTTGACGAGTGACAATTAAAGGAGTTGATCCATAAGCACGACCGCCTCGCTGTCCGTTTTATTTTAGGCAAGATTCCAGTTAGTGCACCAAAGTGGCGCAGCTGCGGGCCCGACTACCTACCCGGTATCATGGCTGATTTCGAAGCACCGGGAACAAATTGCGAAGTACGTGTGTATAGAGATGAGAAAGTGATGATTAAAAATGACCAAGTTTGCTCAACTTGATCATTCTGGAGAAATCCGTTGGTAGTCGTATTGAATAAGGCTGTAACTAATGATAGGGTCATTAACATAATCTTTACACATATGCACATGCCTTGTCTCATAAGCGCTCCTAAACCGACTCGTGGAAGGACTCCATGGCCGAAGTATCGCTCTTCCTCTTCTCTTCGCTCATATGGCTAGCTCCCATAGACTGACCATCATCCTTCTGCCTTCGGGTGATGTAGCCAGGTGGTGTCCAATTGGCGCTGTTCCAAGCCTTGAGGTGCTCTTGCCCATACATTAGGTCGACATGTTCCAAGCTGAGAGTGCGGGACTCATAGAGAAAGAACCAGACCAGTGCTGCCGCAGCCATGTTGCAGCCGACAAAGACGAAACCGTACGAATACGAAATTCCGTCGTCGGCAAGGGGGGTAAGAAAACCAATCATGACTAATGTGATGTGAGCACTAAAGACGGTCTAATGTGCATGCTGGGACGCTTACAATTTCCAAGCCAGTTGCTGGCGGTGGCAAGCGATGCCTGCTTGGCCCGTGTGCGAAGAGGAAACGTCTCGCCAATGACAACCCAGCATATGGGACCCCATGTTCCAGCAAAGGAGGCAATGAACATGCACGCTGCTACAATCATGACGATTCCGACGCTCGCATTGTTCTTGGGATCCAGAGAAGTGCCGACCGATGCAAAAATGAGGAGCCAAAGGGCTTGCCAAATGGCCCCAAGAAAGAGAGGCCACCGTCGACCGAACCTCTCCACGACATACAGGCCGTAAAACGTCATGACGACATTGACCGCGCCCATAATTAGCTGCGTCATGATAGGGTCTTTAATGCCTGCAGACTCGAATATTGTGGCGCCATAGTAAAAGAAGTAGTTGACGCCTGTCCACTGCTGCAGAAAATGAATGCTTATACCAAGGAAAGTGCGGTAAACCAGCTTGGGAATACTGGTGTTCGGGGTAAAGCATTCAAGCCAGCCGCCTTGGCCTGTGCGACTTTCCCTTTCGAGAATGTCCTTCATCTCATTGATGTCGTCTTCAACAAACATGTGATGCGGGTCGTGCTTTAGACCGCGGAGTCGAGCAAACGCTATGCGCGCTCCCTCCCAGTCCCCTCTGCTGGCCAGCCAGCGAGGGGACTCGGGGACCAACATCATACCCAAGCCGAGAGGGAGTGAGAATGCAATACCCAGACCGATTACTATGCGCCAGGAAGCACTAGAATGCTCAATCTCTCGTGTGCCATAATTAACAATGTTGGACACGAGGATGCCAAATGTGATCATGAGCTGGTATGATGCCACAACACCGCCTCGAATCTCACGGGGCGAGCACTCGGATTGGAACATTGGCACACCCACAGAGAGATTACCAACACCAAGGCCGGCGACAAATCGACCCATCATCATATGCTCCCACGAGCTGTTTGCCGTTATCTGAATGACGTTGCCTATGATGAAGATGATGACCCCAAAGGCCAAGCTCTTACGCCGACCCCACCAATCAGCTGTGCTGGGAATCATCAGCAGTCTATCAATTGAATCGATTATTTAGCGAAGCAGAAGACATACTGTGCACCAAATAGTGAACCGAAAAGGCAGCCTATACTGATCAAAGAGACGACAAGGGACTTTATGATGGGCTGCCATTGCTTGTGGCCGTCCGTCTGTGTCTGTGCGAAGCGTTGAATAAAGTCATCAAAGAGGAGTATGCCGGAAATCTGGCCAGTGTCGTAGCCGAAGAGGAATCCCCCAAGGGATGTGATGACTCCAAGAAGGAGGGCCTCGACACCGCAGAGGGCACCGTTGACCTGGATGGATCTGGAGAACAAGCATGGTCAGTTTGTGCCTAGAGTCCATCTTGGCGAGGTCAAGTGAGGGATAGCGTACAGTCTCCCAAGCATCGTTTCCGATTTTGTCTCGGGCAGTGGGAAGGGTAAGTTGATAAGATGGCGGATCTGTAGTCGGGAGGGAGAGCGGATCTTTATGTTGATACCGGGGATGGGCTCCCTGTGTTTGGATTGTGCGTCAAGACACGAGACCGCGGCATGGCTGGCACAAGCATGCCGCTAGTTCTGCACTTGGCAATTGTCACGGAACCCTTTTCGTGGTTACGCTCCACACAGATTGATCGAAGGAAAAGCTGCCATCGAAGGGTCACCTGTGCTCCTTGCACGTCACCCTGAGTTCGGCGGCCATCTGTAAAGGGCCGATGTCAGTGGCACTGGTGGAGGTGGGAGCGACCGCTGGGAGTGTCAGTTTCCAGCCCCAACGCGCTAGTTGAGCCCAGAAGCATAGACTAGGGAATGGTGATGGGCTAGGCTGCCCCAGAAGACGTTTGGATCTTCTGGGGAACTGCTTGCGGGGGCGCACCGTGGTCAATCTGTGGCTCGCTGGGCTGGGGTTGAGGGCGCTTCGGGGGCGCGGTGATGTCATGGAATAAGCTTAACCTGACAGCTCGGCGTCATTTTCCATTCATCTGCGATTGCAATTGCGAGGATATCATACGTGCTCGACTCGGTGGTATCCTGCATGAGTGTCGTAGATTAATGAAATGGCCGACGCTGGCGGATTGGATGAGATTCCTGGGGCGGTGGAATGGTGCTGGCGAACAACCACCAGGTAGTTGGGAGATGTGGAAACCGTTGTTGGTCTCAGCTCTTGATGTTATGAGTGGCCGCTATGATCTCCCAATGGGAAGGAATCCGAATCATGTGTCTGGGGTGTCTTGGATGTGAGGCGATAGAGGAGGTGACGGTAACCCTTGCCTGCGAGGAGTTGGCAAAGGATGGATGTACGGGAGACGGCCGAATGGGATGAACTCTAGATAACCGCCACATGGGGCACACGGTAAAGTTTGCGATGCATGTCTCTTGAACCTAGAAAAACAAAAGAAACGCGTAAAAGGACTTTTGGAGCTCGGGCGCTATTTAAAGAAGCTTTTATTCCCGTGTTTGAGACAAAACATCCCTGGTTGCTGGGGGTAGATCTGGCTCATGGTAGCCGCGAGGGCTCGAAGGCGGTCGACGGCAAATCCAATGCGGCGGTTATTCGGGGCTTTATGCAGACGTGTCTTGGTTCCCAGTGCTGAATAAAAAATGATGCATGGAATTCAGGGAAACCGGCCCGTTTTCGATCAATCATTTCGTTCCATTTCGCAAGGGGTAAGTGTGAATTATCAACGCGGCTGTAGTGTGGCAGGGAGATAAAGTCGTGGTGTTTCTCTCTAGGCGAGGGACGAAGCTACCTTTACCGAGAGCTTTGCAGAATTCCAGTCAACAGCCAAGTAACCAATAAAAGACGCCGGAGATCAACAAGATAATGAAAATAAAGCAAGTTGACGGCCCCGAAAGCTTGGTGAGAACCCATGACCTGCATCGTCATAATCAGTCTTCGTATCTCCAAGCCGCTAAAAAGCTTCCGCTTGATCCCGATCTCGCTTTCATGCGAATGCACCGAGCCGTGATGCTTCGGACTCACTCGCGACATGTGGCGCATGCGGCAATGCGCGGTGTATGCATGGAGGCGTTCACTAACTCTGTGCGCCTCTTCCAGCCCAACGACCAAACCGGGCGAAAGTTTGGCTGCCTAGCCAATTGCCTCGATACTGGCTGAGAGAGTGACTCGGTCACGATAGGGGGCTGCGCATGTTCGTGTAAATGCCCAAGTCAGCTTCTGACGGCTTAATTCTTGAAGTTCGCTCCCGAGAGAGCGCCATCATGAACCGCCCGCCCAAGTTCTTAGGGAAGCTCTGCTTTGTAACACAGGCATGCCTTGCGGCACAGGCTGCAAGTCAAGTTGCACCTTCTGTAGCCACTGCCTGTCACTTGCAATGAATCATAGCAGCTGTCATGCCGACCTTCGTACCTGCTTTATTTCAGAAAACTGAACGCCCAGCTTCGGTGCTTTCCCGCACCGAGCAAAGATGGATGCCTGGGTCTTCACAAACACCGCCTTGCGTTCACCAACTTGCATCAACACGCCCCTGAAACGCTGATCAAGAGCGCAAAGCTCAACGCTAAGCCATTGAGAGAAGAACGCTAGAGAACTTACAAGGGTTTTTCTGGTCAAAATGCCACCCTCGTGTGCCACTTGCTGGCGTCGTTTCTCTAGATTCGGCTCCAGAGATGAGCACTGCCGGCAGAAAGGCCACTACTCTCCAGAATTCGAATGTGAAACTTGCGGTGAAGCATTTGCGAATGAATGGGACCGTCGCGATCACATGGATTGGGAAGAACATTGGCACCCGACTGCCCCAAAATGTGGCGTTTGCTACGACCGGTTTTTCAACGCCGATGAGCTTGAGGCACATGAGTTCCAAGTGCACAAGTACTGTGCAGATTGCCAACGCTTTTTTAGCACCTCTTCTGAGCTTAGACAAGTTGGATTGACTTCACCCTGCTTCTTGGTAATTCCTAACCACGGCCGCAGCATCGACACTCAAGGCGACATCGCACTTTTGTCCTCCCTTGCCCTTTCTGCAACCAGACTCGTAACACAGCCACCGGCCTTGTCAACCACCTTGAGAGAGGAGGATGCCGCAGGATGAACCTATGTCGAGATACATTGTACCGTTCGATACGGGAACGTGATCCTCGTGGCTGCATCGCCAAGCAGGCTCTGGACCAGGGCGGAGCTACTTTCCAGGCTACAGAGAAAGCTTGGAACCATCAATGGAAAGCATTCGAGTGCTATCTTTGCCAGAGACTTTTTAGATCCTTGGAAGGTCTTAACACACACCTGGCATCTCTTCGCCACCAGCAGAAACTGTATCGCTGCCCAAATCGATCTTGTTCAAAGGAGTTCTCGGCGCTTGCAGGACTCATCAATCATTTGGAGAGCGAGCAATGCAGATACATGCGATTTGATGTCGTTCAGGCTAATGTTCGCAGGATTGTCGCATCCAACAGGATGATTGATCTTTGACGATTTCTCTCAGAATGGGATGGCGGGCTGGATGATTGGATGAGATGACCGTGTTTTAACTGGCACCATGATGATGCTTCGGAAGTTGACAAACATTACCCCATTGTAGGGAGACTGACAGTTTATTATCTGGGACAGAGAGGGGACGCGACTATCATTCTTACAGGGTCGTGGTTTAATATAACTTGAGGAAATGAAAATGGATTGGGCGCGCCGGAGCTCAAATTTTGTCAAGTTGTTTCCCTAAATGAATTGGGCACTGGGGTCAATAAATCGCTACACGGACAATGTTTATCCAGCTGCCTTTCTTCGTTAGAATAATGATTCTACAATATATAGCATGGACACGCTGCTTCTGAAATCTGGCCCTTGAACGACTAAGGCCCCGCCGTGGCTCACATCTATGGCTGCGGAATCGTAGAGGTTGACTTGCATCTTGGCGACGCACCTCAGCAATCAATGCGCACTGTAGTCCCCACGGATGTGGTGTGATTCTACATGGGCAAAAGTTTCCCCTTGCACACAATCATGGATGACACGGATGAGGGGAAGCTGATGAATTGTTGACTGGTTGACTTGTTGCATCGCTGGGGCTGGCTCTCGGCTAAAACACCGCGGGTGTTCCCCGTTGCATTTGCTATACACCACCATGGCCAGTGGCGACCTATGGCCAACTTCTGTGTGATGTGCCGACGTACTGATGACGACACGAACGGCACATTGACTTGGACATCTCAAGCAATGCTGCGGGGATCAGGTGATTCAAGCATTAATGAACATCATTTTGAATTCGGCTGTCGAGTATATTAGGCTTTTCATCTCATTCTGAATTCTGCAAGTCGTTGTTGCACCTTGATCCAAGCCGACATCATCGCAACCCATCGCGTCCCGCCTCTACGAAAAGAAGAAATAACATAAAAATGTATCGATCTGCCAGGGCCGTTCAGCCGGCTATCCGGATCCGTTTTGCGGCGACTCCGAGGGGGCTCCACGTATCCCGCGTCTCCCGACAGCCAGCGGGAGGCCCTCCGAGCCCCGAGACACAGCGGTACGTGTGATGATCTGACCCCAGGCTCTCCGAGAAACTGAGTGGTTCTAACGCATCCGCAATCAACAGCAACAACCGATACATTGCGTACGGCGCGGGCGCTCTGGGTCTCGGCGCAATCTTCTATTACATCACGACGCCTCAAGAGACGCCCAAACCCGCAGCATAGTTGTTGCCCCAATAGCGTGCAAGAAGCCAAATGGGTGGCAGGCATTACAGGGTGATGGAATATGGATTAGCGAGGGCCGATGTGACAAGTTTTGTTTCTTTGGGCGGCTGAACTTTTAGTAAAAGCCGTGTTTAGGACACGCGGGACCGGGTTCCTTCGCAAAAGCGTAGTCAGGGGGTGTGTGCACATTTGATGGACTTGTGTTGCGAGGCTGCAAAAATTGTATATTAATATAGTGGAATACGATTCATATTTGCGCGACGCGTTAAACTACTCCGAGGCTTGGATGCTGGCGTCTCCATTGGAGCCGCCTGTTGCGTGGAATTTGCCTGAAATGCAGTATACAATGGAGATTTAAAGCTGCGAAGGCTCGATGCCGTGTTCCCGCGTTCAGCCATCCGACGGCTGGTCTGCAACACTGCCCCCTTGACGGACTTAAAAATCCCGCTCGGGGCGCCGCGAAGCTCTACAGGGAATTGACATAGATTATGACACTCGTTTCGTTTGATTCGTGGGATAGATTTAGGCTGCGAAGGCTGGTCTGAGACAGACGGACCTCGGGGCCTCTTTTGCCTTTTATTACCAGGGCGCCACACATTCCTTTCTCGTTCGCAACCAAGACAGTGGCGTTGAGATCGTTGCCAGAGACACTGATGGCTCTAGTATATGCCGATTCACGGGTTTCGGTAGGGCCAGCACATGTTGACGTGATCGGAGATGTGTCGATCACCATGGTGGAATTGGCGTTTGCGGGATGGGTAATGGTCCATGGCCGTTCGGGCCCGACAAGGGAATTGCAAAATTCGGATGTAATAATCAATCGAGCCTTGACACTAGCTGCGAGATTTGCTGCTAGGGTGGGTGGACGGATGGATGCTTGTTCCTTATACCCCTGATGATGCCAAAGGATTGCGATGGCATCCTAAACAGGCAGTAGCCGGCGGAAACATTTTTTACAGGATGGCCATTTTGCGCAAGGGTGACGAGGCCTTCCCAAGCCCCTCTATCTGCCCTAGCTGGCATCGCGAGATCCAAATGGGAAACGAAGGATTTCCAGCGTCAGCAGTAGCCCGGTTTGTCCAGCTTGGGGCCAGGGAGCGGCCTCTCGGAGTGCGGGGATAAGGACTTCGGGGCGGAGGCAGCCCACCATCATGAGGTGATCCACACGGTTGGCAGAGTGAGCCTGAGGAGTCCGCGTCAGCGTCTACGCAGCTTATCATTTCAGCCTTGCGGCGCAAATTCAGCCCTACCACGGCGAGAAAAAAAAAAAGAAAAACTAGGCTGCAGCTCGGAGACATTATAAGATCTCGGGCTCGGTTCGTGTTCCGGGGGCGGGGGCCTGGGCTGCTCCTGTCGTCGAAGTTTATCGACCTGCTCCCCGTATACGAATTGCGTTTTAAGCTGCGAACCTGAGGCCAGAATCAATGAATAGTTTCTCTGTCGCATCCCTAACGTCCCTCGGGACGAATATTGCCCATCGGGCGGTTTCGAGCGCCGAAGAGTTGAATGAATTGGTCGGGAGTTTGGACTCTCACTCGTTGCCAGTTGCCCGGCTGTCCACGTTCGCGTCGCAGCTCCAGCAGCTTCACGAGCAGGTGTCACAGCTTGAGGCGGCTCTGGATTCTTCATTGGTCATTTCTCCAAGGCTACAGACCAACATGAGCCAGTACCTCAGTTCCTGCGATGGAACCATGGCAGCCTTGAACAAGCAGGTGATGCGACTGCAGCCCAACAACGTGGAGCGCCTGGATCAGACGTTTCTAGTGGTACATGCACACAGCGTGTACGCATACTGCCAGCTGTTTTCCTTGTTTGTAAAAGCTCTATCCATGTACGTGAAAACCAAGTTGCATAACCTGTGAAAACTGACCCGGGCATCCAGGAAAGAAAAAGAGGGCCAGGATGCTCTCCTCAACACAAAGGAGGGGAGGAGCTGCCTCCAGCATGCAAACGATGCCTCTCAAAAGGCTTCTCAGACAAGGGATATTCTCTTCCAAGAGGGCCAGAGTGTAGCCGCCGCTTCCAGCAGCAAGGGGCCGCTCCCGGGGAGTGACGTTGAGCCCCCGCCATACGACCACATGAGCCCCAGCTCTCCGTCGCAAGGGCCAGGGGAATCGTCGGGCTCGAACTTTGCAAAGAGCATGTCGTCAATCACAAACTCATTCAAAGCCATGACCTCGAATCTCTGGGCCAAGCCGGATCCCCTGGCAACAGCCTTCTGCGAGGCTGCGCGAAGAGGAGATGTTCACCAGATGAAGGGTTTCCTTGCGCAGGGAGCAAACATTAACGGCCGCAACGGCGAAGGCCAAACGCCCTTGAGCAGTGCCATCTTGGCCAACAAAGAGGAGGCTGCGCGGTTCCTACTGGAGTCCAATGTTGACATAACTGCTCGCGATGCGTCCAAAATCCCGCCCTTGTTCCTGGCTTGCTCCGTCGGAAGCATCGAAGTCGCCCAGCTTTTGCTGAACAAGGGTGCCGAAGTGAATCAAAGCAGCTGGTCCGGCCAGCCCTATTTCTTCGATGTAGTTACGAGCGGAAATATGCAAGGAGTGCAGTTTCTCCTGGTGAATGGCGCCAACGCCAGCACCACGAGCAGAACTGGGAGGCCCGTTATTTCCCACGTCGTCAAGAGGGGCAATACCGAACTCGTCCGGCTTTTACTGCAGTATGGAGCAGACGCAAATGCTTACGACCTCAACGGAAACTCGATGATAGCCGTCGCCACTTCCAGCAACGACGTGGAGATGGCCCGCTTGCTGCTTCAGCACGGCGCGAAATCCGGTGCGCGGAACAACACGGGCAACACGGTGCTGGCGGATGCGCTATGCAACAGACGCATGGAAATCGCAAAGCTGCTCCTGGAGCACGGGGCCGACGCCGGCGCTCGGGACATTTACGCGCAGCCGCTCCTCGTTGCCGCCATCAAGGACACCAAGCTGCCGCTGCCGGACAAGATTGAAACAGCGCGCCTGCTGCTCCGGTACGGCGCCTCCGCCAACGTCTCCGACGGGAGCTGGAACACCCACGTCATGTGCCACGCCATGGAGATGGGGTCGACCGAGCTAGTGAAGCTGCTGCTGGAACACGGGTCTTCGACCGACAAGAAGATGAAGGACGGGGAAACCCTGCTCCTGTACGCGATGGACAAGGGCAGGTTCGACCAGGCAAGAGCGCTGGTCGAGCACGGCGCCGATGCGAACGCGACCGATAAGAAGGGCCGGACCCCGCTGACGCAGGCGTTGGCGAGCGGCAGCATGGAGCTCGTGCAGCTGCTGAGGCGGTACGGGGCGGATGTGAACAAGAGCGGTTCTGTGTCGCCGGCAGAAATGGCAGCGGCCGTGGGAAACCCCGAGATATTCAGGGCCCTTGGTCTTCAGGTACCTTCGCCGGCGCCTCGGGTTGGAGAAGCATCTCAGGCGAGCGGTGGCAGAACAAGACCGGTCAGGCCGCAGTCGCCTCCCCCAGGTTACGAAAAGGCGACTGGGGTCGTTCCTTAGCAGGTGTTTAGGTACGAGAGAATTAGATGATGATGACGACGACGACGAAACAGTCATGGATTATTTAATTTTAGCCCTCCTGTAATACAGTCTATGTGTATGTAATAATGAAACATTTCGTCTAATGCTGGCTCAGAATCTCCTTCAACCACCACACGTGTATCCTCGCGTCCTTTGTCAGCTCGGGGTGGAAGCTTGTGCCCAGGATATTGCCCTGCCTGACGGCGATGATGTCGCCCGAGTCGTCCTTGGTGTTGGCCTGCGACACGCCGGACCTCATCTTGTCGACGCGGCCCGGCAGCTTGGCCAGCACCTGCACGGCGGGCCGGGAATCGTCGAGCGACAGGACTTCTTCGACAACGGGCGCGCGGATGAAGACGCCCGGGAACGGGGACGAGGTCTCCTCCTGCAGAAAGGGCAGGTCGAGGCCGGACTCGAAGCTCTCGATTTGTCGGCCAAAGTGGTTGCGGTGAACGCGGACGGCGAGGCCGCCAATGAGTTCCTGGCCGCCTTTTTTGGTGGCGTTTGCTTCGTCGGAGAGGAGGATGAGACCGGCGCATGTGCCCCACGTCGGCCGTTTCTGGATTCTAGAAGGTTGCATTAGGACGACCGGACCAGTGGAGGAGTGGCTTTCTTGGGGGTGGTTTTTTCTTTCTCTTTTTTCTTTCTTTTTCTTTTGCAACACGGTGCAAGAGGACTGACTCACTTGACAAATTCTCGAAGGGGCTCAAGAAGGCCGGACTGGGCGGCGACAAAAGAGATTGTTGTGCTCTCGCCACCGGGGATGATGAGGGCGTTGCATTGCGCAAGCTGCTCTGGCGTGCGCACCTCGATGAGAGAAAAGGTGGTTTTGGATGCGGGCTCGGTTGAAGAGATGTGGTCTGCTGCTTTGCGCAGGAGATCCAGGTGTTCTGAAAAGCCACCCTGGAGGGCGAGGACTCCGACTGTGATGGCCATCATGATGGCGGGGTAATTTGGGGACTGAGCCGGGGGGCCTCAAGGGTCTGCTGAATTGATATGGGCACGATTTGCCTCTGGGTTAGGTTTTTTTAAAAAAAAAAAAACCAGACACGCGAGGTGGCTGATTTGAAAAGATGGATAAAACGGACACACACACGCAAAGTCCGGTCCGGGTGCCAAGTTGCAACCTCACCGCCATGAAGAAAAAAACCACATGAACATCTCGGCCAAAAGCCGCAACTTATCGTTTTCCTCTTGGCCAGGTAACCATGGTCTCCAGACGCGAGATGGGCAACGATGACAAGCAGGGAACCCACCGGCACGGAGTTTGATCCCCACGAAAGCGGAGCCTGGGGAACGATGGGTCTGCACGTCGCGCGCGCTAATGCTGCCCTTGCAGCGGAACTTCTCAGTTCGGTGAGAGCATCCAAGCGACGTCCTGCCACGGCTGCGGAGCTGGGGGCTGTTAGTCGCCCTTTTAATGACTAACGAGATGGGCAGCCCGGCAGTGTTGTAGTGTCGCAGCGTCCAGCGCGGCGGCACACAGAGCGGCGAGGCAATGCAAAAGTGCCGGCGCTGCAGGGCAGGACAGCACCGGCCGCATGACGAGGGAGTAACGGTGCTGCAGGCGTCGGAGTGTCGCGCCGGAGACTCGTTGGCCATGCCAAGTCTCGGAACGAGGCCGTCTAACCCTGCCTTTCCCGATGTTTTCCGCCGCCGGCGCGCCCTCCAAGTCGCTGCTCGCCAATGAGGCACGTCCAGACTTCTTCCTGGCGCCCTCCGAGGGCAGTGTCAATTAAGGTTCCAGTGACTTTTGCAAGACCGAAAAAAAAGTCTCATACTTGGCGCTGGCGCCTCGCATCCCTGGTACATGACTTGAGGATGGACTTGCATCGCCGTGCGTCGTCTGCTGCAGCCCGTCTTGATCGTAAAAAGGAAAGTCCGACGACATATCTGAGCCTCATAAAAGACGGGCTGTGATATCCGATATCAATCTCCTTTTCTCCATCTCATCTCGCATCATTACACTTCATCTACACGCTCTTCTGCCTTTTAAGAAGCTCATACTTTGTCAACTCTATACACGGACCGCAAAGAGGAAGAAAAAAAAGATCAACAAATTTTGCCACCTTCTTAACTCTCCCTCCTTCACATCTTCCATCACACAATCTTCACAATGGTCAACGAAGCTGCTTCCGCCTCTGCCGCTTCCAACGGCGAGGCTCCCAAGTCCTCCTTCACCGTCAAGGCCGGTCTCGCTCAGATGCTTAAGGGCGGTGTCATCATGGATGTAACCAACGCCGAGCAAGCCCGTATTGCCGAGGAGGCCGGTGCTTGCGCCGTCATGGCCCTCGAGCGCGTCCCCGCCGATATTCGCAAGGACGGTGGTGTTGCTCGCATGTCTGATCCCGCCGTTATTAAGGAGATCCAGGCCGCTGTCACCATCCCCGTTATGGCCAAGGCTCGTATCGGCCACTTCGTCGAGTGCCAGATCCTCGAGGCCCTCGGCGTCGACTATATTGACGAGAGCGAAGTCCTGACCCCCGCCGACGACGAGAGCCACGTCGAGAAGAGCCCCTTCAGCGCCCCCTTTGTCTGCGGCTGCCGCAACCTCGGCGAGGCCCTGAGGAGAATCGCTGAGGGCGCTGCCATGATCCGAACCAAGGGCGAGGCCGGTACCGGAGACGTCGTCGAGGCTGTCCGCCACATGAAGACGGTCAACAAGCAGATTGCCCAGGCCAAGGCTGCCCTGGCCGAGGGTGGTATTGTCCGCATCCGTGAGCTTGCTCGTGAGCTCGAGGTTGATGCTGACCTCCTCCGCCAGACGGCCGAGCTTGGTCGCCTGCCCGTCGTCAACTTTGCCGCCGGCGGTGTTGCTACCCCTGCTGACGCCGCTCTCATGATGCAGCTGGGCTGCGATGGTGTGTTTGTTGGCAGTGGCATCTTCAAGTCGGGCGACCCTGCCAAGCGAGCCAAGGCCATCGTGCGGGCTACGACTCACTTCCGCGATGCCAAGGTCCTGGCCGAGGCTAGCACTGGTCTTGGTGAGGCTATGGTGGGCATTAACTGCGACAGCATGAAGCCCGAGGAGAAGCTTGCCGGTCGGGGTTGGTAATTACAATGAAGGAAAAAAAAAGGGGGGAAAAAGCACCAAAGGCGTTTGCATGGAAGTTTCGACATTCAACACGTGGCATTGATGGAGAATGAGTGCATGATGGCGGTTAACAGGATTGATGCGGACACTAACTATCTGGCATGTTCCAGGTCTAGATGTTCCCTCAAACTACTTGACATTTGAAGAAGCAAATTTTTGTGCAGAGATTTTAGCCGAAAAAAATTAATGACGACCAGTGCACACCACATTGTTCCCTGAAAGCCCACTGCGATGTGACTCTGCTGGTGCAACATGCTTACAATCAAGATGGGCCTCCACTCGAAGTATTCATCATTCCTGCCTCCAGAATTTAACAAGCGGGAAATCAGAGGTGAATCTATCGTCTTGTCTTTTTGAGTTGTGAGCTTCCCTGTTGAAGGTACTGTCGCTTACGATCATTCCCAGCCTTGTTGTGGCTTTTTCTCTGAATAGCTGGTTAGTACTGGAACATGATGCGGGGAGAGGCTGTGCTCGCCTTGTCCTCTGTGTCGGGTGCGTTGGTAATGCGCGACACCCAAGGGGCTCTCATGGCCGAGTGAATCAATACTTTACTGGACTTTTACCCGGTGTTAGCAACATGCGGATCTTTTGGAAATGAGAGAAAGGGAGAGAGGAAAAGAGGGCTGCTCACTCGCAACGCATCGAGGATACGGCTCTATCGCTCCTCGAATGTGTTGTATTCCTCCCACTGGGCGTCAGTGCCGCTCCACAGTGGTACGTTATTGATTCCCTTCTGGGACTGCATGGCATTTTCCTATTGTGAGAGTTTAGCTTTGAGCCATGCGTGTCTATGAGACTCGGGGGCGAGACTTACCAGGATCTCGGCCGACAGCAGCTCAAGTTCCAAGGTGGAAGCGTGAAAATGGATAATGTTTTGCAGCTGATCGATGCTGGGAGGCATCTCTTCATCAGGCGGGACCCGATCCTCGTCTGTGATGACGTAGTGCTCGCCGCGTTCTCGTCGAAGCTTGGCCTCTATCTTGTCGAGCCACCGCTTGGATCCGACCTTGCCCAGCCTGCTCTTCCAGTCGCCGTGCCTGGACATGTTGCAGATGGCATCAAAGGCCTGCCGGTGCCGCTCGCGCCACTGCTCGTCGCTCTGGGGGAACGTGGTGTCGCTGTCAGCGTTGGAGACCTTGCAGTGCCTATTGCTGGTCAGGTTTTTGTACGCGTACCACATGTCCCGGGCATGGGCGGAGGACTGCAGATGGCCCTGGTACTCGATCGATTCGGTCTTGAGAGCCGAGGCCATCTCCGGCTCCACTTGGCTGTGCTCCAAGACCCTGTCCAAGGTCCATCGGTGCTTTGGTGGCAGGTTCAAGTCCTTGTGTGATTCCTTTTTGACCTGGGTCGTCTTGGCAGATGATCGCTTTCTTTTCGCTTTGGGAGGCGCTTGGTTGGTCTCAGAGGCCGGGCCCCAAAGCTTTTCGTCAAGCAAGTCTTCAATATCGAGGTCCATGTCAGTCTGAGCCTCGTCTGGTACGGCGGGAGGTGGCATGTCTTGAGACATCTCGGTCATCCCTACAATTGGGGCAACGTCAAACTCGGAGGATGGTGGTGTGTTTGAGGGCGGGAAACACTCTGGGTCGGGGACGTCGAACACTCCTAGGCCTAGGAGATAGTCGGGGTCTGGAATATCTTCATCGTCAAAATTGAAAATGTCCATATTGGCAAGTTTATTGAAGTTGATGGTACGGGGCAGTGGAGCTTTAACTGGATGGAAGATGGGATGGGCAAGTTTGGTGGTGCAGTGTTGGAGTCCTGAGACTTGTCGATGCAGGGGGGGTATTTATCCTTCAAACGGACCTCTCACCTGGAGTTTACTACTCTAGAATATTCATATGACCTTGGCAATGAACTCTGCATGCAACAATACTTTGTTCTTTGTTCATGGCGGGATGAGACGAGTTTTACTTGGCTATACATGCGTGCAGAATTTCGGATTGGTGCACAAACATAAATAGAAACAGCCATGTCAAAAGCATTCAAAAGCGTACAAAAGGAGGAAATATGAATCATGCAGCGAAAAACGTATTGTTTGCCAGATAATCGCGGCATGCACACGCAAATATGGATACTCGCCATTAATGCAGGAAGCGAGTTGAGGCTGAGCGCTGGCAGCCGCCAACTGCATGCTGTGCAACGTCAATGCCAGATGATTGGTACAATTAGCAGCTGTAGCGTGCAGTTTCGGAGCTTCTTTCATCTTTTGTTTCCCTTGATGCTCGCTTTCCACGGTTTTTCGTTCCGTTCCTTTTTTTTTTTTTTTTTTTTTTTTGCTGCTCTATTCATCACAACATATATATATATGTCAGGGGTATTCTTCCTTATATTCCATCGTAGCCCGCTCTTGATATAACCAACTAGTCTTTTTTTTAAAGGCAAGCAGCACGAAACATTCTCAGGCTCAACTCATGGGAAACTTGTCACAAAAATTAAGTTTAAAGGAGATGAAACGCCAAGACCTTCTCGCCTCACCTCACACTGCGTTCTGCAGCTACCAACTGCCCTTACCACCCAACGGTTGCGTTACTCAGCGCACGCCGGGTATCGGGCAAGGGACTTTTAAAAAAGGAATAAAGAATAAAAAAAAGAGCCTGGGTTAATGCAGTAGATTCACCATACCCACAGAGGAAGGCACGTTGCATCGGTCGCCCTTTTTTTGTTGCAAGATATGCAAGTCGCCGTTCTCGGCCACTTTCCACCGTTCAAGCCCCGCAGTCACTCAAGCGAATGAATCTGCACTGTTAGATAATCTACACATGTCAGAACAGTGATCGCCGTTGCGATAATTGCTGTGGTAACAGGGAAAAAAAGTTGTTCAAACATGGCAGTCTCTCTCTTTTTTTTAAAGCCCCAAGATGTAGAAACGGAAGTGGACCCCCAATGGGTATCAACTAGCTCATCTTAGATTCACCTACAAGTAAATTCAAGGTTTAATCAACATCTATACCCCGATCCATTCGTGTGCGGTGCGTTCATGAACTTTAGGGCGGCCCCTCGAGTGGGTTTTGCTCGTTTACCCCGCCTCATTTCACGAGTAAATAACTGCTGTGCCCACTCTGGTCCCCACCATCCCGCCTTTTTCACTTTGCGTGTTCGTAACAGAAACGGTGTAGATTGGCTCGCCGCGGACCTGGCAATATGACGGTTATAGAAATTGACGTGATCTTCGATTTCGTCTGCGCCGTAAGTAGCACACACTTCCCCTTGCCCTCTCTTCTCCAGAGGATACCAGCCTGAGCCGTACCAATGGATCGTGAATCAATCTCAAGAAAACGCAGTGGTGCTACATCGGGAAGCGCAGGCTGGACATGGCCATTGCGCTGTACCAAAAGACGTACCCGGGAGGCAAGTCGGACACGTTCATCGTCAAGTACCGGCCCTACTATCTAAACTACGGGCCCTCGACGCACAGCGTCGACAAGGCCGAGGTCGCGGAGGTCAAGCTGGGCGCCATGACAGCAGCGCAGCGGGCTCAGCTCCATCAGCGCATGGGCCAGATTGGGCGCGCCGTCGGCGTCGTGTTCCGCGGCGGAGGCAAGGTAGGGAGCACGCGGGCCGCCCACCGGCTGGTGCGCTTGGGCGGGGAGGGCAGCAACGCCGCCGAAACTCAGAGCGCGCTGGTGGACGCCGTCTTCGCGGCCTACCACGAGCGCGAGAGGGACATTGCGGACCGCCGCGTGCTGAGGGAAATCGCAGCCGCCGCGGGGCTCGACGCTGCAGAGGCGGACGCGGCGCTGGACGACGCCGTCGACTCGGACGGACTGCGGGCGAGTGTCGTGGATGCCGAGGCTGAGGCGAACAAGCGCGAGTTTGGGACATCAGGCGTCCCCTCATACGTTGTGCAAGGGTCACACCGCATAGATGGGGCCCAGGATGCGCAGGATTTCATGGAGGTGTTCATCAAGGTTAAGGAAGCGGAAGGTCATGTTTAAGACATCTCTTGGTCTATTTTATATCTAGTTATTTTGTTTTTTTTTAAAATTGGTTCCTGCATATATCATTACATATTTATTTTGACTTTGTTCTTTTTTGGCCCATTCTTTTACAGAGAGCTGTAGGCGTTGAGGGCAAGCTGGCCACCCAGGTGGGCGTACAGGACGTTGCCGCCCTCAATCTTGCCAGTCTTGATGAGGTCGATCATGCCGGCCAAGCTCTTGCCCTCGTAGACGGGGTCGGTGATGAAGGCCTCGGTCTCAGCGCCAAACTTCATGGCGGCGATGGTGGTCTCGTCGGGGATACCATAGATCTTGGCGTTGTAGTCGGCGTTGAGGATGACGTCGTCGGCGGTGATGTCGTCGGCGCTCAGGCCAATCTTCTCGCCGGTGAACTTGGCGATGCGCAGGACCTGGTCAAAGGTCTGCTGGACCTTGCCGGAGGCGTCGATGCCGATGATCTTGCGCTTGGGGGAGCCGAGCTTCTTCTCGGCGAGCTTGAAGCCGGCAATCATGCCTCCAAAGGTGGAGCCGGTGACGGCGCACACGATGACGGTGTCGAAGAAGACGCCGAGCTCCTTCTCCTGGGCCTCAACCTCGAGGGCCCAGCGGGCGAAGCCCAGGCCGCCGAGGGGGTGGTCCGAGGCGCCGGCGGGGATGTAGTAGGGCTTGCCGCCCTTCTCAACGATCTCGTTCTTGAGGTTGGCGAGCGTCGTCTTGTGCTCAATGCCAAAGGTGGAGGGGTCCAGGCGCACGTCGCCGCCCATCAGGCGCGAGAGCTGGATGTTGCCGACCTTCTCGTAGCCGGGGTCCTCCCAGTCGACCCAGTGCTCCTGCACCGTGGCGGCCTTGAGGCCGAGCTTCTTGGCGACGGCGGTGACGGCGCGGGTGTGGTTGGACTGGACACCACCGATGGAGACGAGGGTGTCGGCGCCCTCGGCAAGGGCCTCCGACGCGAGGTACCTGAAGAAGGCGGGGTTAGCAATTTTCAGAGTCCAATTGATCAGATGCCATGCGCATCGAGGGCATCGCGGGGCAGTTGGGCGACATACTCGAGCTTGCGGATCTTGTTACCACCGTAGGCGAGACCAGAGTTGCAGTCCTCACGCTTGGCGTAGACGCCAACCTTGCCGCCGAGAGCAGCGGATATTCTGGGGAGGTGCTGGATGGGAGAGGGGCCAAAGAGGAAGTCCTCCTTGGGGATGCTGGCAAAGGGCTCGGGGAGAGTGAGGCTGGCCATTGTGTCTAGTGCTGGTGGGGTTGTTGTGATGTCGGGATGAGTGAGAGTATGATGGTAGTTGATCTTGCCAAACCAAACAGCGGCTGACAAGCACTTATTAAAAGATATTTATTGGCTTCAATGCTTCAATTGCCGAGCAGACATGGGCCGGTCTTTGAAGCAGCTCCGTTGCCGGGGGCATGCACGAAGGCATTGTTGGTTGAGCGGTCCTGGGTGCCCCGCGATGACGGTCCACTTGACATGTCGACGAGGTCTGCCAAATTTGCTTGATTGGGCAGGTCAGGGCGAGATCGCGAGGGGTACCTGTCACGCTGATAGGGTCCCAGGGGGGGGTTGAGCATGCGAGGTGACGCCGTGACACTATCACGGCATAGTGGCCGGGCGTAGATGTGTCTCCGATGTCGACGCCAAGGCTGCGAGATTCCGGGGTGCTTCCAGACGGCACTTCCATCCAGGGACCAGGCGCCTCGTGCGGTTATCTCTGCAGAGATAGTGAGCAATTGCCGACAAGACGAGGTTAATTGGTTTAGAATCGCTTTCAGTCGCTTTTGTCCGGCTTTGTCCTCTTATCTCTGGCCTGTCAGGCCCAGCACCACTATGGTCCCTCCCTGAGCTCCACTTGGTATCTCGGAAGCCACCTTATCGCCGTTTATGTCCCTCATTTTCCTACCCCACAACCTCCCGACTAAGGCGCGTTACTAAGACTATACAGGGGCCTGGTAGCCTGTCTCGCATCGTATTAGTCGGGTGGCCCTGCGGACATGAATCGCGGGAACTTGCATGCGGCTGCTAGATTGAAATCTGCATGGTGTTTTCTTGGAACATGTCTCACTGTCAGTCAGGGTAAGCCTCGGAGGTTTCCATCCGGCAAGTCTGCCCCGCCATCCCTGCGCGGCAAAAATCAAACGAGTGATGCATAGGCATGTAACTGTCGGTGAATCAAACAAACAGGCCATGCGCAAGCAGAGACGCAGGCAGCAACCTTAGGTACAAATCATGCCATTTTCCCCTGCTTTGTTTTCGTCTTGGCTTGTTGAGAATAACGTCTGTGCAGCTGTTTGCCAAGTGGCAGACATGACAGGTGTGTTGTGCTGCCAACCACGGGCCAACACAATAGATTCGCGCTGTTGGCTTGGTCAACATTTTCTGACCTTGCAGTCTCCGTACTTTTTTTTGTGCAAGAAAAGGTAGTGGCAGAGAAACATCGATCGACGGCAAAGATGACTTCAATGCAAGATCAAAGCACCATGGGGATGATCACCTACAAGGAGGTCATGGAACAAGATGCCTTCCTCTCTGAACACAAGCACTGGCTGGATCAACTCATGACGCGAACAAACCAGGACCAGTTTGCACCTTTGGTTCGGCAGCACATCACCAAGACGATGGTGCAGGTTCTCCCCGCCGTCTACAAAGACAAGCTCTATTACTGGTTTGAACGACAGGGCAACCGGGAAGGCATGTCTTGGTGCGAGCAGGCAGACAAGTCGAGCGTCGTGGTGGAGTAGAATGTCCCCGCGGCTGTTTGCGATATATCTCTGCAGTTGGAGCAGATCGGCTTGAAGCTCTCAGACCAGAACGTTTCCGAGGGTGTGGTTGTCATGAAGCTTGCTGAAAAGCTGGTCGATTGCTCGACCTGGTCCCAGTACGGCTTGGCTGTCGCGGTGGAAAGCCCCTCGGACTCCTTCCTTGGCTGCCAAGGCTCTCCTTCCTCAGAGCAAAAGGAAGAGGAGGAGAAGAGCTGCTCCTCCGCGTCGACGGAAGGAATTGAAATCTCGACCCAGCGAGACCGGGTTCCGCCTCATGGTAAGTTCTTACAGACGTTCTTTAGCAAATTGTTGGTCTAACACCCTGCCTCTTAGTTCTTCTTGGAGAGGCGTTTCGTAATCCCCAGAGCTATGCCAACAGACGATCCTGATCCCTTCGCTCTGGTGACCTCGCTGGACCAGCCTTTTAACACGCCCTCTAAGGATAGTTTGGACGTTTTTTGATATTGTGAAAGCTGTCATGGGCAAAGTTCAGCGCCATGTTCAAGGTGTTGGGGATCGGTTGAAGGGAGCAGATGCACGATTTCCATAGACACTCTAGTTAGAACCCAAGGTGCAGCAATGGGAGAGAGAGGAACGAAATAAAACGTGTTGGTTTTGTTGAGCTTGCAAATCACTCGGCACATGTGTGAGGCTGGCTTGCTTGTATAATGAGCGGTGCTTCTATCTGAGATGGGAGTTATCCAACTCCTACTGTACATGGACTTCCAGAAAAATCGGAAACAGCATGCTAATAATGGTACAGACTCACTACTGGGTATCTTGTAATAATACACGAAACTTTGCGGGTTAATTCCTCTCCGTCTCTTGCTTACATCCCTCCTTTGGGACAAGCTCCGCCAAGGCTCCCTCCAAATGCTTAAACATGGTGTAATGGGTATCGGCTCGGTATATTCGTAGGTTCGGGTGCGGCAGTCGCTCAGCCATCCAACGGATCATGACTGCTGGCGCGTTCGCATCATCCCCTCCATGCCAAATGTGGATGGGGTCGAAGTCGATGTCCTCAAGCTTGAACCCCCAGTCCCTAGACGTCAGGAGCTTAGCTTCGTGGGTGGCCTCGCGTGTCCCCTGGGCAAACGGTTCGTCGAGAAAGGTGCGAACGAGCTCTTTTCTCTGCTCCGGTATCGGCATCCCCGACAGCCACTCCTCCGAGGCCTCAAATTCAGGATCGCCAGCGCACTTCTTCTTGTTCCGTTCGGCGGATTCCAGCCGCCTATCGATGAAGCCCGAGACGAGGCGGGTAGACAAGATCCACTTTACGGATCCCACAGCTCCTGTCAGAAGCGCCTCGAGCGTCTTCGGCCAGCGCACGCTCATGGCGGCGATGATCTGCCTGAGCCAGGTGTTGTGGTGGGAGCCGGCAGCCCAGTGGGCGGAGCTCGCAAAGAGGCCGACGCCGGTGAGCATCTCCCTGGGCAGCGCGTGGGCGCAGGCGAGGGCGTAGGGCCCGCCGCCCGAGGAGCCCAGGACGGCGAAGCGGTCGAGCTTCATGCCCCGCGCAAAGGCCTGGACGTCGGCGGGCCAGTCCAGGAAGCGGCGGTGGGGCTGCGGCGTTGACAGGCCGTAGCCCGGGCGATCAATGGAGATGAGGCGGAGCCCCAGGCGCCGGGCCATGCCCTCGATGGGGGCCGCCTCAAGCCGTGACGACGGGTAGCCGTGGAATGCGAGAAGCGGTTGGCCATTGGGGTCGCCGTACTCTGCGAAGCCCAGCACGCGTCCGTCGGGAAGCTCAAACGTCAGGCTGTCGCGGGCCGGCGTGGACAGGGGCCGGGCAGAGGGCGTGGTGCTGCTTACAAGGCGCTGCAGGGCGGGTCGCATCATTTTGGAAGATGAGTTTGTTGTGGGAGGAATTGCAACTATGAAGAGGAACCTGATGTTTCTCCTGGATGAAAGAAAATCGTAAGTGATCTCATGATTATTATATTCCTTTCAATCTCGCTCTATTTGCAGCATCAATCCTTCGTGAGTCAAAGCCAACAGCCACAAACGTCTTGTACGAAAAATACGACAGGGGTGTTCCGACTTGGCGCCTTTTCAGCCGTCGTATTTCGATACGACAGGGGTCTTTCAGCTGGTGTTGGCTCAGCCACCCAATCAGCAACCCCAAATTGCGCCGCATCTCACCCTAAGCGGCAGTAGACTGGAATCCGTCACGGACAAAGTCGGGTTCTGACGAGCAGGTTTGAGATGGAAGCATGGCAGCTGATGCCTTGGTTCACGATCAGGCATTCATATTGAGCCTGAGGATTCCAGAAGACCCATTTATGCCGGCCTCTCAGACTGCGCATGTCTTGATTGTCTGTAATTTGTTTTGCATATTTGGCTCCATAGCTACCCTACATTCGTACCACAAAAGCCTTTAGTAGAGTATTGATGCATTGAGTAATATTCTTAGCTGACACTGCTGTTGGTCTTCATATGTTTATTATGTCATTACCGATCACTGTTTCTTTCCCGCGTAAACAACCGTGGAGGGCTTTTCATGGACTTTGATCGCAACTCTTTGTGGGTGACCAAATCGTGCATCAAAACATAACCTCAAGTAGGCTGCAGTCGGACTTGACTGAAGGCTCTGGACTGCACCGACATGTGGACCTGGAAACTATAGAATGGGTTACATTAAAAAGTTTACTGGCCAATTTAGCCGTCTTAGTAAAAGCGATGATGCGACCTTGGCCCAATGAAGTGCAAGAACTATTCCTAATTGAACAGGCAGGTCAACACCTGAGTGAACTTTCCCTAGCAAGCACCTGCACGCAAAATGTGTACTAAGATGTTGCCATTACGAAAATTTATTCTGTTTGAAGACATGAGGAAATGAAGAGATGTCAACTTCTAATGGCCTAAACAAAATCTCTCTCAATCTCCCAGATCTCCCCTTCCCCGGACTTCACCCAGGCCCTACCTTGTCTACTTTAATACCCCATCTACACACTCACCTATAGCAAGAAATGGCAGTTTCCGTGAAATATGCCAAAAATAGACCACATAGAAGTTTCTGACGAGGAGCTCTCGGCATTGAGACACCAAGAACGCAAACTACCTCGCCGAATTCATCTCTTTGTCCTTGATTACAAGCGCCGTTTGATCTAACCCACCTCGGGATAAAATCCAGCTATTAGGCTCAGATTCACCCCGAGACAGACAATCCGGGATTAATCAGGTCCCCGAGCTTCCCTGTCTTCAGGACCCGAAGAATCATAGCCGCGCTCGGCAGTCGGCAGTCGGTCCTAGCAAAGCTTGGTCATGCAACCCCTGGAAGCCTGGTCTTCGTAGCCGTGGGAAGTGCGTTTATAAAAGACCTGCCTCGCATATCTGATTTTATTACACCAACAGTCAAGTTCTCAAGCCTTTTTCTTTTTTGCAAGAGTTCAATTCTCACAGACGTTGCATCATGTCTCAGCAGCCATCCGCGAAAGCGCTTCTGGGCATGAAAATGGCCAAGGAGTTCCTGGGCGAAGAACTACTGACCAAGCTCGCAAGCGCATCGGTATGATATCTTCAATACTGCTCTGACCAAAATCTAATAAACCACAGAGGGACGATCTTGCTTCCAAGGTTGGAGCCGAGTACATATCCGAAGTCTGCTTCTCCAGCTACGCCCGGCCAGGGCTGGAATTTAGAGAGCGGTCTCTAATCAACATAGCTACCATGATCGCGTTGAACCGATCCCCCGAGCTGCGAATTCATATCAGGGCTGGGCTTCACAACGGCTTGACCGAAGCCGAAATTGTCGAGACGTGTCGTCACGCCATGATCTATTGTGGGGTGCCAGCTGGTAGAGAAGCTCTGACTATCGCGAGTGATATTTTTAAGGAGGTGAATGAGAGCAAGATATAAGAGGTCTTGTAGCTGGATGTGAGATTAATAAGTGGAGGGGAACACATCGAGTGGTGCCTGAGAGAAACAATTGATTCTGTATCTGCATCCGTGCCCCAATAATCGGTTCTAGTTCCTGAATGATTCCCACCCCGTTCATTTCAAGCTTCACCACACAACTCTGTCCGATTCTATGACCTATCGCATAGCGCCCGGCTGCGAATAATTTATTCCGGGTGAAAAAAAACGGGTATATAATTAATTGGCTTGGCCGTGAAAATACTTTCGCCTTGACCTGAAGAGCAAGTGGCTTGATCCTCTTGCAATGCAAACTTTGCGCTTGTCAATTCGAGATAAAGTAAGCCACTTCTTACTCAAGGTAACTTCACTTGTTCTTTTGCTCGCCTCCATCTCTTCTGTTTCCCTAGCCTCCCTGGCCTCATATTTCTGAACATTTCTTCGTCGAGTTTAGCAATACAGGTCTTTGAATCTCTCCGAAGTTGGAGAGATGAAACCTTATGTAGGAGTTGGTGTTGCGAGTTGGATTTTGTGGTGACTTGGGTCCTTGAGAAGACAATCGCAGACTTCGAGAGTCTTGAGGGCTTTTATCTATCAGTTAGATTACCTTCGGAGTTACTTTGAGAGTATCTTTGACGATTGTCTTTCCAAACTTTTGGTTCGGTCCATAGTGCATATTTTATCGATTGAACCCAAACAGATGCCGGTCTCGGGAGAAAAGCCGGCTGCATGGCAGATCACGTGCTGCCGCGGGGTACGGCACGCGAGCAGTGCAACGGCTCATGAGATGGGATAATGGCCGCGTTTATCCGACTGAAATGATCAGCGAGATCAAGCTAGTACGTGCACTACCTCAGTGCAAAGGCTAACGCCCAAAATTGAAAATTAGCGCATGATTGGCCAAGTCGGTGTTTTGGTGCATTAGAGGCGTGGTCATTGGCTTGCCACCTGACCATCCCACTTTCACTCGCTTCAACCCTCAATCTGCATCTCCAACCCATGCCAAGCCAATCATCCAAATCATGACAATGCTTTGTACATGATCCGATCATGGAGTCGACATTAGAATCCCGGAATGCTCGCCGGGCCATGAATGCGCAGGTCCTCACCGTGCCCAGTCATTTGCTCCACAGCTTACAAAAAGACTCAGGTGTCAGCGATGTCGCAGGCGCAAGATCCGATGCTCGGGGTCGCAACCTTGCACAAATTGCGCGCGAAGGAATTTTGATTGTCAATTCGAAGGGCAGGGGAGGAAAGTGCTGGTTTCGCACCGGTGAGCCGCATTTTGATGGTTTGCAGGGGCTTACTGACGTGCCGGGATGTCTCAGATACCTTCAGGAACTGCAGCGAGCGGCAGGCGGCCAAAAGGAGGGCGGGGAGGGCCAATCTCTAGAGCCATCTGGGGAATATGCATCTTTACAGTCTCAATTGACCCCAGAGTCCATGCCAACCCCAAATACTGGCACAGAACCCTCAAATCCTCTTGCATCTGCTAAATCATCATATGTCTCTGACGACAAGGGAAGATTAAGTACGCCGAGTCCGATACTGAGGCCGAGGCGTCGCAACTGACAAAATATCCAGGATGGCTTGGAGAATCATCAACTTGGTCATTTAGTCGCAAGACACTAATGCTAATTCGCGATCATCTGAAAGAATCCAATCTTCCGAATTTCGAGATCAACGGAGAAAGCCGGGCCTACGACCTGAACTGGGGCAGTGTACCGTTTGATGAGGCTGCCAAATTTGGGGGACTACCCCCAATTGACCACGCCACCTACCTAATCGAGAGCCTCAAATTCCACGTCGGCAAATTGTTTCACCTCTTTGACGAAAAAGAGTTTACACATCACATCCACAAGTTTTACAAGAACCCTGCTCAATATGCGAAAGAGAATCGAATCTGGTATGTCCAGTTTCTGGTCATACTCGCATTGGCTAAGGCCGTTACTTCCAATCCCATCAAAGGATCGAGAACATTACCTGGTTCCCGCCTCTTCACCCAGGCCATGTCTCTCATGCCCGATTCTTCCTATTTATTCAACGATGCGATGACTGCCATCGAGATGCTATGCGTTATTGCATTATACCTGCAGAGCGCCGACATGAGAAACCCGGCATATGTTTATGTGAGTTTAATCCGAATGCAACAAGCGGTGTCCATGAAGCACATCGATTCTAATCACTTGGGCCGACAGACTGGGCAGGCTATGCGCATGTCGCTCATTTTCGGCCTGCATCGAGAACGTCCAAAGGATGGAATTTGGAGCCCTGAGACTGCAAACCGTTGCCAGAAAATTTGGTGGACGGTGTACGTTTTAGAGCGAAATTTTGCATCCACAATGGGAGTTCCCATGACAATCCACGATGAAGATATCACCACACCGATGCCTGATACCGATAAAGACACATCGCTATACGTTCATGTCAGGATATCTGGCCTCATATTTCACGTCATCCGAAGTCAGTTCTTATGAAGCCCATCATTCACATTACTAATCTCGAACAGAGGTTTATGGCGTTGAAGGTCGACTGCAAGCAAGTTTTCTCCCCAGCGTCAAAGAAGTTCTTGCTCGCACAGCTTCCATCGCTGGTAATCTAAATAAATGGTTTCCCTTGCCGACAGAGGGTTCCTCTGAAATAATCTCACGTGTTTCTGCCCATCTACATTTATTATATCACCAGGTCTGTCCGCGTCTTGGCTCGAAATTCATTCGCTGACTGTGATAGGCCGTTCTGTTAACAATGTACCCATTGTTGCTTTTTCTCGTCCAAGCACGCCTAAGTGAAGGAAAAAGAGATGTTAGAGAAACAAGGACACTCTCCGAAACTCCCAGAGCATTACTAAAGAACTGTGCGGAATCTTGCAATTCGATGATTCAAACCCTTGGCTTATTACGAAAGGAAGGGCTGCTGGGTCAGTGGGAATCCCAATTACTCCTTCCGGTGGCTGACTTCTCGCAGAATCGTTCCTCCCATTTGATTTGGAGAGAATATTTTCAGCTGCATTCGTCATCAAGATGCTGCGGTTTGTGATGCCAAGGCTTCAAAATTACCGACAGCTTCGTAGCGAATCTACATTACTCCTTGATGACCTGGTCCAACGTGGAAATATTCCTGCTAGTTTTCGAAAATCCGAGTTAGAATCGCTTGAGGCGATGATGAGAATATGGAGCAAAGGAAAGCCCAAAGATGAGCAGGGTGAAGATGGTGGTCCAGAAATTGAAACCAACCAAGAGACGCCACCAGAGCACACTGGCGAAGTGCAGCAATCTGATGAATTGGGTTTCGACTTTGGCGAGTTCGAAAACGGATTCATGGATACAAACATCATGTCCCCGGGACAGCTGCTCTCCTTGGTGGAGATGGTAGATGTTCAAGAAGGATCTGTGGACTGTGATATGACGTGGATGGATGCATGGCTGTGGGAAAATACCGAAGAACAGCCCCCTGTATAAAAAGTATGATATACTAGATTTAGATATGAAGGCATGCATTGGGTAATTCGCAAGAGGGGTCTGCTGCGGATGGGTTGAAATACAGAGTAGAGCTCGAAATGGAAACTCACTACATCAAACAAAGACAGCTTGTGCAATGATGCAAAGACTATTGGTGCGTCGTAAAACTTATTCAGTTTTATTTATTGGTGTAAAGCTATGAAAGGTCTTTAAAGTTGGGAATTATCGCCACATGAAAAGGCTCCTCTAATCTGGCTGTCATCACTTTGGAAAAGGTTAAGCAACTCGGTAATTGATGACCAAAGACCACCACCGTTCATGAAAAGAGACTGCACGATGAGAAGAGCATTAAAACCCGCTAGCGCCATCTTCCTCCAGTCCTTGGTCAGACAATTCCAGTTCAGATGAAACCAAAATATGGCGCTGAGCCCAAAGGTGAACCAAGCAATCGTGGTTGCCGAAGAAATAGCAAGAATGGAATCAAAAACTGGAATAGCGTTGGAGATGACCCATACAGCGATCCAGTAAATGGTCACGCAGACAACCCATGTGCCCCAAGATTTATAGCTGCTGTCGGTGACCTGATGAGTGGCCTTCATCCATCTCATCACCACCACGTACATGTACTTGATACCGGTGTGGCCAAAGGCCATTGCCGTAGCAAAAACGGCGGGAAGAACAATTCCGTAGGCTACTTTGGCTGGGATATGAGGGGCCGAGCCGAGAGCTGGAGAGGTAGTGTAGTCTCCGGCCAGGCAGTATATCGCGATGGCGACGATGGTGTAGACAGTGATGGAGAAGACCTCGAGGCAGGCCAGGGCCATTGGGAAGTCTTTGTCGGGGTTTCGCATCTCGGCCATGTAAGACACGAAGCTAATGTTGCCGGCGTACGCGTAGCAGATTTTGAGACAGGCGTTCAGGCCTTCGCGGAAGGTTGGGTTGCCGACGACCTTGATTTTCTTGTCCCAGCCTGGAGGTGCCTGAGACGGCGAAGCCACGCCCAAGCTGATCATGACAATGAGGGCGGCGGCCATGACGGCGATGGTTGAGGGGATTCCGCTCTGCGAGACAAACTTGACGGTTCGCGGCAGGCACAGGACCCAGCAGGCGATGGAGGCAATGGTGATGAAGACGACGGTGCAGAAGGCGTGGTTGCTCAGCGTGTTGAACGAGACGGAGAGCGTCACGGCCGCCGACGCGCAGGTCATCATGACCTTGATCATCAGACCGATCCCGGCGGCAATCTCGAGCGGCTTCCCGCCAACGATGCGGCACATGTCGACAACGTTGACGGCCTGCGGGTGCTTTCGGTAGAACTGCAGAAGCTCGTAGGCCGTGTAGGCCGAGAGGCAGCCGATGCCAATGACGGCCATGATGCCCGGCACGACGCCGAGCACCCTGAAGCAGCCCGGCAGCGAGAGGATACCGAGGCCCACCTGGTTGGTGACGAGGACGAAGACGGTGTCCCACCGGCCGAGCGTGCGGTAGTTCTTGCCGCCCTGGCTGAAGATGTTGGCAGGGTCCGTCTCTTCGACCTTGAGGTCGGCCCGTTCCAGGGCGACCTTCTCATTTCGGACCTCGCTGGCTTCCTTTCTGTCAGATGCATCTGGCGACTCCATGCTGGCTGGTCTGATGCTGCTGTCGGCGTCGACAGGAGGGCCAGCGTTCTCCCCAGCCATGCTTTTTAAGAGAGCCGGAGTTTTTCTTATCTGTGCAGCTGGTGTTTGAGTTCCAATCCAAATCAAAAGAGGTAACGGAATCAAGTGTGCTATCGGCGGTAGGACATCAATGAACTTTGAAAGCTACCAAACTATTCAAAAGTAAAGGAAACCCTAATGGATCCCGCCTGGACCACAGGAGGATATTTGTAGGTCCGGAGACATGAGGGTGCATGGCCACCACCGCCATGCAACTTCCATTCTGATTGTTGGAAACGACTTGCCCAAGACCCCTGGGGATTTTGTCCTCCGGATGGTTGAAATCCTGTCAAGATTCCTTCACATAGGCTAGTGAACGTTGAGATGAGCCCACATTATCCACCTTGAGACCCCGTGGTGGAGTCCCGCGGGCGCGTCCATGGGTGCAAGTCTTGGCCATGGCAATTCGGGCCCGTGGTTCGGGGACGCGATGGAACTGTAACGTAAAATTTAGCAAATGGAAAGCTTTCCATAACCTAACAATCAAGTCATCAATAACAAAGTGTGTAGATTACGCCCTGTGCTATCTCCATGTGGAGATCACATGCAGAGGGAAATTGAGAATTCTTTGATTTGACTGGCGTTTCTCGCATCCTTTCTCCGCATCTTACTCCAAGAGATGCCCCAAAGTGAGTTTGGGGTCATTGAGGGGATTCTGGGGAGCGTTAGATACGGCGAGGCACACAGGCTGCATATTGAACCCGAGTGGGCACGGATGCGGGTAGATCTGAAGATTCCTCCTGCGTTGCTCGTATGATGCTGACCTGCGTTGCGTTCTGAGTGCAACACTGGCGGCTACGCTTGCGGCAATGACCGGAGAACGGATCCTGAATGTAGAATGCGTTGTCAATGTTCTTTTAGGCGTCGAAACACTTCCATCCGAGTTCAAACAATAAACAAGGGAGAAATGTCCAAGGTGGTGTGGCAGAATGGTATGAAACAAGCCAGCTTTCTTTTCCAAACCCTTTAGATTCGAAACATAGATAGCATAGTATAGAGTTCAGGTGAAGTCTACGGTAGGCCCTGAACGGTGGACGCGTGAGCTTAGCTCTCAAAGCTGGAGAGCCACGTTCAGCTTTTGGGAAGAGCTCGACCACTGATTTAATATTTTGGCGTGCATCACCCGTCATGTGCCGACCGCAGAATCAAGTGCAAAAACTTGTAACTTTCATCCAATCTGTGGGCGCTTTCGGAGATGTGAAATCCAAGGTTGCTCACTCTTACTCGTCCATGCATCGGTAAACCTCATGATCCTAGCGGGTAATGCATCAAAGTTGTCCCCATCCGCCTGCAGTGTGGATCACATGTAGCCAAGATCTAAGTAATCAAGAAGAGCTTAAATTCTGTCTTGGGCCAATGTCCAAGATGAACGTTCAAGAAACAAGCTTTTGTCTAATTGAACCGTACCATCACGACCACCTTGTAACATCATTTCGGCGCCTTCGTCGCTAAATATACTTGTATGGGAAACAAGAAGCCGATGTAGATGGGTATGAACACTGCGGCCGGGTTTTAGGGTCACGAGGATATATTGGTACCACCCACCACTAGGTGTTCGCCATTTAATGACGAAGGCGCAAAACTTTGGTATAGTATCAACACAAGACTTTGAGACAGTGCGTTTGAAGCAGTCCCAATGAATCATCCATGGATACGAAAGAAACCCGAAGGAATCAAATACCGATCAAATTGATAAGCCCAGGATATGTATTTTCTTGACGCCTGTCACCAGCTTTGGGGCCATTCCGACCCTTATTGAATTCCTCTCCATCGTGACACTTCCGTCTATTCCCGCTTCGTCAGTTACTATTCCCTACATATTATCTCATCTCCAGCTCTCCAGCTTGTCCTATCTTCACGCCCTGTGCATTTATGCTCTTCTGATCTCGGCTGGTTGATAGATGCGCAGCCCTTGCATACACTGCGTGTGTCATTAGTTGCTGCGGAGTTGCATAGGCCCTGGAACGGTTTCGTCATTGTGATTACTTCTGAACCAATGCATCATTTCCTAGCCGCTTCACTGGGCCCGCCCGTGCGAGGCAAGCAGCAATGGAGCCCTGTAAGCTGGAATAAGCGGTGAAAGCACAGCTGAGATGCAACTGTTGGCCGTTGCATTGCCGCATCACATCAGCATCCGTGCGGCCCCCAATGGCAGTCCTTTTGTAAAACATTCTTCATAGCCTCCAACGCCTGAGACAGCAGAAACTAAGCCACGCTGCCCCAAGACACCGCGACCTATTTATTCATCTTGATATGAGGCCGAGGAATCGGCGAGTTCAAGGTCAGAACCTGATTATGTGCTCTAATGGGACAGGTACTCTACCGTACATCACGATTCGACATCGCGTGGCTTCTCAACTCATCCTATATGGTTACATTTTTGCTTCTTCCTGTTCCTCCGGTTAAATTTTTTTTCTACTTCTAGCGTGCAGTTGGATATGGCATATTTGTCAAGCGTGCAGGAGCCCATTGAATATGTAAGCACATACGCGGGAGACCGTAATCTGCCCTTTGGCTTTTCCGCACAAGACTCTACCTCCGAGGACGACAATTTCACACTGGCGACCGCTTACCTGACTTACAGGACCCCGAAGTAATTGATAGAGATGATATCGATTCCGTCTTTGACACTGAAAGGTAGGTTGAGAGACTAGATTGACGGAGCTTGGAATGTGAACAGTCGCCCAACGACCGCTTTGTAGCTGCGCCGATTCAACCAAGTCCGCATCCTCAAGTCTTTTCGAGTACCACAGATCCAAGGCAGAACTTATCAATCATCTAAAACCACAGAATACTGGTACTGGTTATTTAACATGCACCTGCACATGGACATTGACAACTTGATAGGGCCCCCAACGATGAACAACATTTGGAAGCATTTGACATTGCGTATGGGTTTTGGGCATGCTGTACCATCATTTGCTGACAAGATTGGCTTTCAGGCACCAGTGGATTAAGATGATGATGGATGATGAGCTGCACATGGCTCCAATCGGGAACAATCCTCAGGTAGGAGAGGTTACCTATTTTCAGGTTTGGCTTTCGTATCGGCTGATGATGAGGCAGGAAATTTTGGATGTCGGAACAGGAACAGGAATTTGGGCCATGTTTGTCTCGCTGACCAGAGGACCGACTCCCTGCAACTGCTAACAGCGCAAAGCGAAATGGCCGAAAAGTTTCCATCCGCTCAGGTCGTGGGTGTGGACATCACCCCGACGCAGCCTCCGTGGGTTCCGCCAAATTTGTGCTTTCAGATTGACGACGTGCAATTGGACTGGACCTTTCCAGAAAACCACTTTGACTTTATCCATGTCCGGTACCTGCACGGCGCGATTGACGACTGGCCAAAGCTCTATCACCAGATGTACAAACACCTCAAGCCGGGGGGCTGGTTTCAACATCTGGAGCCGGACATTGAGATGCGCTCCGACCACCCCGATGTTGTTGTTGATGACAAGCAGTACGTGCGCCATCTCATAAAATAAACGGCTTTGAAATATTCCCGTTTGTTGTAAAAAAAAATTCAAAAAATTCAAAAGAAAAGGTCATATCGTAGAGAGCTACAAGCTGACATGTCGACATAGCATCTTCAAGCAATGGACCCGGCTGTTTTTCGACTACAGCGAAAAGACCAATCGCACATTCGAATTTTCGGATGGCAGACTAGAGAGGTACGCTGCAGACGCAGGCCTCGTTCAAATCACCCGCAAGACGTTCAAGATACCAATGTGCGATTGGCCAAGGGATAAGAGGGTCAAAGAAATCGGTAGCCTAGTCAATCTCTACATGGACATTGGCCTAGACGGGTTTGTCGTGATTCCGCTGGGCCAAATTCTCGGGTGGAGCCCTGAGGAGATGCAAGTGTTGCTCGCCAGAATGCGGTATGAGGCGTTTAAGCCTAAAAACATGACTACGGGTTTGATGTGCGTGCTTCCCGATGGTAAATGAGCACGGTTTGCTAACTTTACGTGGTAGAAATGTGGTATATGGGCAAAAGCCGGTGACAAGTTCTGAAAACAATTAGTTGGCCAGAGAAACAATGTGTGGCGCGAATTTTAGAGTACATGCATACAGGCCATATTGGCAGTCAAGTCATGTCCAATCGAACAAGCAGAAATTGCCTTGTGCAGGTGCTTGTATGGATGGATGATGGGTTCAAATGCTTAGCTCACGCTGCGTAACTGGCAGTAATATAACACAATGCCCTGCCTCTGTATTATGTAAATGGTGTATAATCCTGTAGCGCGAAGCCCGCTTTACAGTCAGCAGCGGCCTAGCCTGGGTATCCCGTCAAGCTTCTCGATCGATTGCCCTGTGGCAGGGGCCCTATTAAGCCAAATACAGGGTTGCTCGCCGGCGCCAGCGGCACGCCACGGGCCTTAGCGCAGGGACACAGGAAGCTTGGCCTGGGCTAACCTGGTTTTGTATCTGTATGTGGGCTTGCAACTGCCGGGTTTGAAGAAATATTTAGATTAGACGTAGATGGGGAAAGGAAAAGAAAAAGAAAACAGCATGCTTGCTTGCTATGTATAGGGAAGATATAAACGAGCATTTGTCTGGCCTCTCGGCAGACGACGTCTGATGTTCGATTGGAATCATACCCACCCTCGGGAATAATCTACGCCCGCCATTGCGCCCGCCTGCCCGCTTGCTCTGTTTGCAAACGACGCGCGACGGTTCGCTCACCGTCAACTCTACTCGCCCACCACGACGCAACATCATCCAGCCCAGGTCTTCGGGGCAGGCCTCGAAACGCCCCGTTGTCAATCGACGCAAGTGTTTCTGGCAGATTCAAGCAGCTCCGCCGAGCGGGGGACGCCAGCCATGGGGACGGACAACAACCACAAGGGTCTCCTCGACCACTGGCTCCCGATGGCCCACGCCGAGACGCTCAAGAAGGACGACTGGGAGGAGGGACACACGCGGGCGGCCGAGCAGCGCCTCAAGTCGGCCGACACGCTGGCGCGGGTGCTCCTCTACGAGCGCTTCCGGCACTTCACCTGGGCCTGGTTCACCCTCGTCATGGGCACCGGCGGCATCGCGCTGCTGCTGCACGGCCAGCCGCACCAGTTCCGCGGGCTCGACGTCATCGGCAAGATCTACTTCCTCCTCACCGTCGTGCTGTTCCTGGGCCTCGTCGCGGGTATGACGTTTCGCTTCGTGTCCTCGCCCCCGGCGCTCAAGGCGAGCCTGATGCACCCGACCGAGAGCCTCTTCTTCCCGTGCGCGCTGCTGAGCGTGGCCACCATCCTCTCCAACACGGCCGCGTACGGCGTCCCGTCGTGCGGCCCGTGGCTGCCCGTGGCCCTGCGGGTCTGCTTCTGGATCTACACGGCCGTCTCCACCGTGTCGGCCGTTGTCCAGTTCTTCGTCCTCTTCAACGGCGCCCACCTGCCCATCCACTCCATGACACCCGCCTGGATCCTGCCCATATTCCCGGCCATGCTGACGGGCACGCTCGCGTCCTCCATCATGCCGTCCCAGCCGCCGGAGCAGCGGCTTCCGATGCTGGTTGCGGGCGTCACCTACCAGGGCCTCGGATGGACCGTTGCCACGCTCGTCTTCCCCCTCTATCTGGGCCGGCTCATGCAGGACGGGCTGCCAGCTCCCCCAATGAGGCCCGGCATGTTCATGGCCGTCGGCCCCTCGGGCTACACCACCGTGGCCATCATCGGAATGGCTCGCTCCGTGCCGACCGACTACGGGTATTTTGCAAGGCACCCTATGGCCGCCGAGGTGCTGCGCATCATGGCTGACTGGATCGGCGTTTGGATCTGGTGCGTGGGGCTTTGGTTTTTTGCCTTCAGTTTGTTTGCTGTCGTGGCCGTGGGCATCAAATGGAGGTTACGTTTCTCAATGGTGTGGTGGGCGCTGGTGTTCCCCAACGTCGGCTTTACCCTCGCCACGGCCTTTATCGGCCAGGAATTTGAGAGTCAGGCCATCCAGTGGGTGGCCAGCGCAATGTCCATCTGCCTCGTCTTTATGTGGTTTTTTGTCCTCATTGGCCAAATTCATGCCATCCGGCACAAGAAGATTCTCTGGCCTGGGCGGGACGAAGACAGACGGTAGTCCATTTCAAACTAACTTTTCTTGAGATACCCGCACAAACGTAGATGGATATATTTTAAAGGCAATAAAACTAGGTAATTGCTGCAAGTGGCCCCTCCTGTCGTCCGCTTTCCTTTCCCCAGTCTTCGATTGAGTTTCGAGGCTCTGAAGTGAGAACACCGAGGCGGTTGGAAACATCGCAAACCTGTTCATGCTCATTTGATAGGGCAAGAGTAATCAACACTATGATATCCCATTCCATCTCCATCCCACCTTAATCCCATCCGTTTTTGATCAAGCCTATCATGATATTCCACCCATATCTGGCTAGTCTTTGCTTCACCGGACATTTTGGACAAAGTCAACGGTTACTGACCCAGGACACCGCGAGAAGGTGCCAGCCAATGGTTCTGAAGCCTGCGCGAAGGGCCGCTTGACTACAGCTTCATCGGTAAGTACGTGATTTGATATGTGTGATGTGCTGTGTGAACGAGAGATGGCAAAGGAAATTCACAGCTCACGTTTAAAGCCGCCGTTGGGCAACTTGGTAGCGCCGCAAGGCCCTGTAGAGGTGCCAGGCCTCCGGTGAATTCGAAGGGCCTCGGTATGCCTCGAGGGCCGTGATGGTGTCGATCACCGCTTGGCGACAGGCGGCCAGAGCTGCCGCGCGAGACACAACCCGGCCAGAGCGCAACACAGGCCTGGAACTGAGTGTCAGCCTGTGCGTTCAAGGGAGGTGATGAGAAAATTGGAGGCGTCTAGAATCAAGTGTGCCAGTAAACATGATGCGATACTCACATTGATTGTTATTGCTGTTGTTGTTGCTGTTGTTGTTGCTGTTGTTGTTGCTGCTGTTGTTGCTGCTGCTGCTGCTGTTGTTGTTGCTGCTGCTACTGCTGCTGTTGATGATGATGTGGGATGGAAGAAAACAGGAGAAAAGAATGAAGTGAATTTTTTTATTCACCATTCTGTTGAAGTCGCACTTGCCACAAGTATGGATAATGAGTCGTGGGCTTACTGTCATCTAAGCATAAGGAAGAAGTCGCGTTAAATCTTGAGGACAATCAGGAAGCATCAACCGACAGACAAATCTCTTCACAAGCAACCGTTGGGATGATGGAAAAAGCCGAGTACAGGGTTGTGATGTAATCTAATACTGTGCTAAGCTGCGTGCTTCCCTCCGGATTTGCCAAAGTGACGCGGGTTCCACGACTTGGCAGGGCAGTTTAAGTTGGTGAATTGCATCTCCGTGAGATTCTATGACGCCTCGAATGCGCTCGTGCTTTATTTCAAGTTCAGAAATAGGCAGTTTCGAGGCACCGAGTCGCCATGACTTGACCAGGCGGGAAGACAACTCCAGATGCCAAGTTCCCCGCCAAGTCACCGAGGCCCTGTCCCCATTTACCTGATAGATGAATGCGCAAGCGTGTCCCCTTCCACCATTCCACAGCACAAACGTCTGCATTTTGGGCATCTTCAGGAGAGTGAACCCTGCTTGACAAAGCATATTCTCAATCTCTTCGCGGTCCCCTTTATTGTTCAGGAGCTGCGATGTAAGGGCTAGAGATTGCAGACGCGGCCACTTCCATGCTAACTGACACTGCTGGAGGAATTGTTCGGCCTTGATCATGAAGGATACGGCAAGACGTTGCAGGTTGAGACTTTTACGTACGAGAATTCCAGCAAGCTCCTCATGCGAATAACGCTTCAAGAGCAAAACGATGCGGGGTCGTTGTTCGGGAAACATTTCGTAGAACACGCACGAATCCTCGAATATAACTAAACTGTCGAGAGCATCCGGAAAATACTTTAGTATTATAGCAAAATGGTCTGTGTGCGTGTTAGCGGCGGATGACCAAGAGGCAATTCAGACGGTGAATCCAGGGAATTTGTGATTCCTACTGCAGACCCGGATACCTACAGAAATCGTTCTTTTCCCTGAGCTGGTCATATGGCGCCCATGGCTCGTAGGATACGCGTTTCAGATGATCGAATATGTAGAAAAATACACCCAATGACGCCGGATGAAAGCATTTCCGGAGCTGTCGGCGTATAATGAGGCCAGTGACAGCTTTAACCTGAGGCCACGGTCTCTGGGAGACATTAATTTCTCGGAAGAGCTCCTTCACAGCTGACCTCGGAGGAACCTGGACCCTTTGACCATGGATCCACCCATGCTGCGGATCATGATGCGTCTTCGGCACAGCCGGTATTGAAGTCTCGCCACTCTCAACATCGTTGGAGGAAAGGTATATGTCCTTGAACCAATGTTCGCTGTCACTGGGAGAGTATACATTGATTTCCAACGTCAAGTTATCCGTAGGTTCCCAATCACTCAGGGCGATAAAAAGTTTCAGCAAGGCATCGCTAACAATGGATCCGATCCTGAGCGGTGCCGAACGTTGTTCTGAGCAGCACGAGGGTGTGTATCGCGGCAATTCAATCTCAAAGTAAATGTGGTGAACCCTGCTTCTCTTTTGCGGCGAGATGCTTTTCCCAAAATCACCGAGACGGGATGATGGCACTTTTATCTTGGCAAAAGTGAACTTTTCCAAAACATACTGCCACTCTCTGCATACAGACGCAAGAGAAGACCAGCCAGGATATCGTTGGAATGCGATTGTCTCCAAGATCATGAGGCGGATCTCGGCCGGAATACGCATCCATGTCAAGCCCCCTCTCCTTTTCTGGCTCCGAGTCGTCGGCATGTCGCGTCGAAAGGGGGCGGGGGAAAGTTCAAGACAAAATCTGGCGTTGGAAAAAAGCGAGAGGCTTTTTATAATAGCAGTCAAGACGATGGCAGCCTTTTCGAGATGCTGTGACGGGAGTCGCATGCGATAGTTGTGCTTTTGTGGAATGGACAGATTCTAGGTAGGAAAGGCATGCTTTTATTATGATATTTCTTGCATCGGAGAAAGTTTTGAAAAGGTTTTTCATCTTTTCGTCTTTAGGTTCCAGAGGCCGTTGTGGTCGCTGTACCGTAGGATTCAAAACGTTATCGAGCGCAGATGCACGCAAAATACGCTGGTGCCTACCTGCTTCAAGGTACTTTACACCTTTGACAGCGGTGTCGTGTTATTTTGTGTGTGACAATGGTCTATATCCAGACAGCCTGCTGCTTAGTTTCTGACCTTGTTGTGCTCGTGAACGGTCTTTACAAACTACTTCAAAATGACGACAACCTTTGCGGGTTGCCGAGGGCTTCAAAAGTACATACTTTTCCCAAGTCCAAGAGGGTTTAGGAGCATTTCGGAGAAAACTTAGTCGGTCTGCATGCACATCAATTAAGTACATCACGCCAGCGGCACTTAGACTGGTCGTTCTCGGTTTCCGCACCATCTTCATCCGAACATACAGACTGTGGGGCGCTTTAACCGTATTCTTTTGCTTGATCGCAAGCCCCGTAGTTTTAACCAGGGTGTAATGGGTCCCCATCCCTTACAGCATGAAATCGACCCATGACGGAGCTGGTTGCTGGTCTTGGTAAGGCCGCAGCCCAAGATTCGGGAAATCGGAAGCCAAGACCAGCCCAGGCTACCCGGTAATGGGGTTCGTATAGGCGGGGACGTGTTTCACCAGCAGAGTTGGAAGCCATCGAACCCCAGCCCTTTTTCGAGAAACCCGGAGAAGCGTGCCCCGGCCGAATCCAGGGTCGGCAAGGCGGCGCTTGGCTCTCCGAATACCGCGTGTTCGTCGGGTCGTATTGAGGATCCTCACGCCCACCCTTGTCCGGTCCGGGGTGGCTAGCCTTTGGAGAACATCCTGAGACAGAAACGCAGCGGTCCCCTGTTTCGACACAAATTTTCCGTGAAACCAGATGGAAAGCAACATTTTTCCAGAGTCGCAGATCAGCAAGCCGAGATGAATTGAGGATCGGGTCCTCGCTTTCTTAAATAGTGGCTATTCGCGCTGGATGTTGGCAGCAGTGTTCCAAAAACAACCTTCTTTGCTTCGACTTTCATCAGCTGGCTGACCATTCTTTTGAACTCGTGACTTCCTCTCCAAAACCAACAATGCACTTTCTTGGGACCCTGACTGCCATGGCCGCTGGCCTGGCTGGCGTCTGCGAAGCTCTTCCTTCGCTCCACGCCCGCGACAGCTGGGGCGGTGCCGTCTCCTTGGGCCCCACCACTTCCACCATCGTCAAGGCCGTCACCACTCTCATCCCCGGCACTGCGCCGTCGACCCAGAACGGCGTTCTTTTCCTGTGGCCCGGCATGTCCAACGGCACCGGCGATCTCGTGCAGACCACTCTCGAGTCCTGGCCCGACAACTCGTGGTGCGGCGCCACCACCGGCCAGTGGTGCGTCCGAGCCTCCCTCTTCGGCTCCTTTGGCCAGCTCGACGGCACCGCGAGCGCCGTCTCGGGCACCCAGAAGGTCAAGATCGTCTACACGCTCCTCGACGACAACGACACCTGGCGCCAGGAGGTCACCGACGCCGACACGGGCGCTGCCCTGAGCTCCTTCGAGTACAAGTCCGGCCCCTACATGAGGGGCTACGGCACCGGAACCGAGTGCAACGACGGCTGCAGCGGCACCATCGCCGAGCAGCGGTACATCAACACCGAGATTACGCTTGCCGGCGCCGACACCAGCTTCGGCAACACCATTGCTACTTCGCAGGGAGCCACGTACTCCGGCCTGTCGAGCAGCTCCGGCGGCAAGGTCTGGACCATTAGCGAGATCAAGGTTCCTGCCATGGCATAATTGGACAGCATGTTGAGCATTTAATTGGAGGAGTGTTTTGTCGGATTCACGCATGTAAATAGTTTCAACTGGAGCACTGCTGGTACATAGGTTGCATAAAAAGAAACACAAATGTCTGATCCAAATCGACGGTTTATTAGCGATGCGCCAGTGTTGGTTCGGATCAAACGATACACAGTTTCTGCGATTTTCCATACCAGTTAACTACAAACGACATTGGCATGGTCATCAATGTCCTGTCTGCACAACATGCCATGTCTCCGCGGAATGGCCGGAAAGGGAATAGTAGCAACGTCACCCGCCCCGCTTGGCCGAATCATGAATTTTCCGTGCGGACGGGAAATTCTCCACTGTTACCTGCTTGGTCCGCTCCAGTCCACGAAGAAGCGCCCGACTTTGTCTTGATATGCAGGGGAATATACGAAAGGCACCCGTGAAAAGCTCTGGCATAGTATTATGATTAGCGGCACTGGTCCCGGTCGCCCAAGAAAGGCATGCTGGACATGCAAGACACAAAAGGTGGTGTCATGCCCAACACCCCAAATATTGCCCTGCTTACAGTCTGTTGGCCAGATACGCTGCACAGGGGAGCGTCCCATCTGTAAACGTTGCGCGAGGCTAAGACACGAGTGCATCTATGACGGTAGAGGCTCCGAGCTACACCAATCACGGCCCAGAAAAAGGCCAATTCCCAGCTCCTCGCCTTTGCCTGCGCCGCGAAGGCATCGGGATTCCAATGTTGAAGGTCCGCGAGGTCCGTTGCAGGTCACCTCCAGGTCCTCAGTCAAACCTCAACAAGAATGTTTTGATGTCGAAATACCAAAACCTCTCATTCTGTTACTAATCGACTTGTATTTTAAAAACGTATACCAGGCCAGTTTGTTGCTTCACAAAAGGCTTTTTCTGGAGTCTGTTGCGGATGGAACCGCGTCGCAACACATGCTGCTGAGTGTTTGTGCCTGGGGCGCCAAGTACGAAGCTCAACTGAACTCGCCAGATATCCGCTGACACATTTCAGGTTCTACAAAGACGAAACTGGCCAGTCGAGTCTGGTAGATTCCGGCTCAATGCTTGAATGGGCCAAACGAGCCGGAAAACTAGTCTTCCAAGAAGCGGAAGAGCTACGCGAGGAAAATATTGTCACATTCTGTAACTTGAGCTTGTTTTGGCACAGTCAGGGTTCATGGAGAATCAGTCATCTTCACAAAGGCAGGTGAAACGGCCTAGCTTTGGCTCAAAGTAGACGTTGCTCATACGCATTTAGGAAATGCCTCGCAGCTACTCCGCATCGTTGGCCTGGGGCCCAAATCAAGTCACCCAGAAAGTGCGCTGCAAGATGAGATACGACGGCGCCGCTCCTGGGCTTGCTACATCATTCATTGTTACAGCCTGGACTCATTGTGCTCATTTGAAACCATCAGTCACATGCAGAGCCTGCCATTACCCTGGCCCCGAGAGGAATTTGATCTCGGCGTTTCTAAGAGTCGTATGGTTTATTTAAAATCAGAGCAAAGCAACGGAGGTATTTTCTGTGAATTAATACGAGGACTGACAATCTGGTGAGCCCTGTCCCCTTGGGTGGCAATTACAGGTGTCAACTTACCCGGACAGGTCTTCGGTCGCTTCGTTAGTCAAATCACCAGACTCGACCCTCACAACAAAGGTTACAGAAATTCACGCCATTGACGAAGAAATATCCAAGTGGTGGCGGAAGATGCGTCCAGACTTCAAGTTGACACCAGAGAGCATCCCCCATGTCCCACAAGATGATTTGACAAAAGTATTTCTCACAAATATTCTCTATCATCAATCTCTTTGCGCACTTCATTCATCCATAGTACCACTGTTTTGCTGGGCCCCTGGAGATGAGAGTTGGTCTTCAGCTCGGCAATTGTCCGCCCAAGTGGCCTTTGAACACGCTTGCTCCGCATCTTCGCTCATTGAGGCTATCCTGACTGCGCATCCACAATCGCCAGCAATGCCAAATTTTATTGCCTATGCGGCGTATTGCGGGTGCGCTATTCAGATACCATTCATGTGGTCTAAAAATGTGGCACTGAAAGAACGGGTACAGAAGAATGTCAAGGCAAACTTTAAGATGATATCCACCATGGCCATTTATTACTCATTCGCCACACTACTGGTATTATCTCGCGAATTCAACTCTTCGCAAGTTACTAACGCGCCTTCATCTAGAAAATCCACGTTTGTTGTTTGTACAAAGTCCACAAGGCGCGACAGGCTGAACTCGACGATGAGCCCAAGTTGATTGACCCAACCAAACTCACTGATTTCAAAGTCAGCACTACACATGCAAGGTCATCGATTCTGGAGTTTAACGGCGTTTTGAGATCCGAAAAGGGCGGATATGTGCAGTCAGGAGAAGAGACCAGCGATCTCGGAATCAAAGATCACGATGTCACCAATTGTTTGCGAAGCAACGACCCCACAGCTGGGATCCAAGAGAATATTGAATCAACTTCAACTGAAGACCAAAACAGAGAAAATATTCAAAGTACGCCTGTGGTTCAAGAAGCATGGAACCATATAAACCAAGGCTCATTGTCCGGCCAGGAGACTTTTGCAATAGACTTCCCAATTGGTGGGATGCCAGAATTGGATATGAGCAATTTATTTTTCGGTTCAGAAATGTTCTATTCTTTTACTAATGGAGAACTGTTCGATATGTCTAAATTTGAAGAGAATATGTTAGATTTTGGCTATCATGGAATGGAAAATGGCAACAATGCGAGTTTTGAGTAGATGGCTTTGCAAACCAACATGTCCATATGACTGAGAGAGACGCTATGATTGCCCAATAGAAAGCACATACCTCAGCCATTCACACATTATTCTGCAAATTTAGAATGCAGCATCTCCACGTTGACATCATGGTCGGCGAGGCGGATATCTCGGATACCCTTGCAACCAGACTGACCCACATCCAGTCAATCCATGCTGAGACCGGAAAATTCGTAGACGGAAAATTCATATCAAACAATTATAAATACCAACATCCTGCATCCACATCTCTATTCTCCAGTACAATCACGACTTTATTTTTAGCCTCGGTATCGTGCATTGATGCACAGCTCTGAACCAAACATCCTGCATTTCACTCTCAACTTCCAGACCCTCTTTCGTCATGGTCATCTTGATCCACCACCTTCAGGTTTCTCAGTCGGAGAGGATACCTTGGGTCTGTGAGGAACTGGGCATTACCTATGATCTGAAAACTTATAGGCGAGCGCCTCTCCTTGCGCCACCAGAGTACAAAGCTTTGCATCCCATGGGTGCTGCGCCCGTCATCCAGGATGGGGATCTGACCCTGGCGGAAAGCTGCGCTTGCATCGAGTACATCTGCCACAAGTACGGCAACGGCCAACTTTTCTTGCCGAGCACACACGCCAACTATGCCGACTTTCTCTACTGGTGGCACTGGGCGGCCGGCACCTTTCAGCCCACCGCCCTCCGGGCAATGGGCGCAGCTAAAAGCGAGGGCGGGACAGAAAGTATAGCGGCGAAGATTGGAATTGAAAAGTTCTACAAATCGTTGGCTGCTTTGAATTCAAGGCTTGCAGACAACAAGTGGTTGTCCGGTGACGACTTCACTGCGGCGGACATTATGGTGGTCTTCTCGCTGACGACAATGCGATATTTCTTCCCATATAGTTTGAGCGAATACCCCAACATTGTCGGTTATCTTGGAAGAATCGGCCAGAGAGATGCATACCAGAGTGCCATGAAGAAATGCGACCCTGAAATGAAACTCATCCTGGAGAGCGATCCACCAGCCAAAGCCTCCTGAAGCGACACAAAAGCAGGATAGCAAAATGAGAGCAATACAATAACAAGTGAAAGAAGTCAGGATAATCAATAAAAATAAAGCCATTTAAGACATTGATAGACTTTGATTTCTCTTTATCTGAACTCTAGCTGTTGTGAACATGTGGTTGGAATCAGTTGTGTGCCATAAACTTTGTGGTGGTGCCACTAGGCTGAAGTAAGTTACTTCACATGAATGGCCAATTGAGTACGCGTATCCCATAGTAAATTAGCATCAAGCTGCTCTCCCATAACCTCAAGTTCATCGTGGGCCACACTTATCGGCCTACCCTTGATCAACTTGTTGGCCAAGTACAAGACTCCCAACTATTTGTTCTTCTGCGGCTTAAATTCGTACACCAAACATCCCGCCTGGATTGTGGAGCCTGCTCCGTTGTTGCCCTTGCAATCCTTCCAATTGTAGAAAAGCAAGTCTGCGCACTCACGCTTTCCCGCCTTATCTTTGACCAGAGGGTTCGTAGCTTTTACCTCGTCAAGTCCTCCTGGGTAATCAAGCGTGCATCCGTCTTTCCAGTAGATGTTGAACTGATAATCCGTCTTCTTCATCTTCTGATGATGGTGTACGAATGTGCTCTTGTCGTCCTTCTTAATGGGCTTCTTGTCCAAGCCCTTGCAAGTATTGATTGCTTCCACTCCCACCCATGTATCAACAACGTCGCCGTGCTTTCCCCACTTGTCGGTAGGATAACACTGTCGTTTTTGGACCTCTCGAGGTGTCGGTGGGACAATTTCGTAATCGAAAACACCACACCCAACATCCACTTTACCGGTCTTCGTCATTGGAACATCGCCAGCTGTTTAAAGGAAAAACAGATAATTAGCAATGGTCTTTGGATTCGCTGGGTGAACAATGGTCGTTTCAGAGAAGACCAGAGACTTACCACCGGTGGCGGCACAGGCGTTTGCCATTTTGGAAAAGGCAGCTTTGCAATCCAGTGCACATTTTTGATTACCCTTTTTAGCCTCAAAGCGCAACTTGAAATCGTACGCTTTCCAGGTTTTGGCATCCGGTGGCGGTGTGCGTTTGCGGACGGCTTTGATAATTTCCGGGTCCTTGTTCTTGCCGGCCGAGTCAACAGTCATTTTGAGTGTCTTGTCCTTGGACCACTTCTCGCAGAAATGCCCGTAGATGTTGTTTGTCTTAGAACTGAATACATTGGATGGGATTTTGCTGAGCTTATCCTGGTTTCTGCTGCTGCATTCGGGCTGCGGACTTTTCGACTTCTTGGAGGCGCTAAATATTTTGTGAGCTTGCACCATGACCTTCTGTTCTTCTACTGATGCGACGTTGGTAAAGCTTGGTCCCGGTGCTATGCACTCGCACCCCTTATGCTTTCCCTGTCGAATGGAGAAACAGGCTTGGTTAGTAAAACAACACCTACAATAATCAAGGAAGTTAACAGTGTAAACTCACCGATTTGCAGACAATCACTTGTTTTTCGTTTGCCTTCGGGAACTTTGGACTGCAGTCACCCTTGTCCCCACACAATAACTGGTGCCTCTTAGTACACGCTTCTTGCAATAGAGGAATACGGACGTACCGCGGTCTTGGGGCATGCCGAAGATGACTTGGATGGAGCTGAAGATGTCTTGGACGGAGCCGAAGTTGTCTTGGATGGTCCAACTGTGGTGACGAGGGACGACTTGATCCTATTCTCTTCGCTGAGCGTGACCTTGTCAATGAACTTATGAATGGCCAGCGCGAAAATGAAATTTCCAAGTTGCTTGGCCTGCTCTCTGGGAATACCGTTCACCTCCAAAGAATCCAAGAGGAAATTCACGACGAGGTCAGCTGCTTCCAGCATTGCGCCCCCTACGTCCCGAAACCCGAAAGGCAGCTCATCTGGGTCAAAGGCGAGTAAGTCGTTGAGGGGACCTCCAGTACGCATCATGTCGATGACACCCTCGGCACCGCAGATTGCTTCTTTGTATGAAGTACCAGATCGCTTCTTGGAACCATGCTTCTTGTCAAATTCTCTGCCATCTTGGCAGTCTTTGCTCCGTTCCATAATTTCATCAATGAGCTTTGCCAAGGAGAGATCAAGGATTGCAATGAGGTCTCCTTTCTCCAAGCTACCTTTATCCTTGGTCACGGCCGTGACTTCGGGGGTATGACTCCTATTGGTGGAACAAAGTTAGTTCCAAAATCAAGCTTGCGCATATGAAAAATGGCCTACCCTTGGAGTTTTGTAGAATCAGGCGTCGGGGTGATGACGACAACCGCCGACCCGTCGGCTGAGACAGTGACTGGAGTAGTCGATGTCAAAGCTGTAGCCGAGCTTACCGGAGCTTCAGGAACGTGAAGCTTGAAGTCTGGAGTACCATTTTCGTGCTTGGCTGCCCAGGCCAGCAGAATGGTTGAAACAAAAAACCAGAAGGGACCTCCCAACTTTTTGTTCAAAAAACTAAAAAAGTCGGAACGCTTTAGACCACTATCCACTTCCAGGCTCGCTGAGCGTATGACCTCATTGACATTGTGATAACACTTATTATCCTTCTTTCCGCAGCCTTTCAGTACCCCTTGAAGCTTGTTTTGGGTGTCCTTGGATAGGGCAATGTCAATACCCTTGCCCTCCTTGCCCGAAACCCAAACAGCCTCTCCAGTCAAGGAGGGTATTTTGTCCTTGATCCATGTTAATTTTTCCGTAGAGTCAAAAGGTGCACATACATACCTTAGATTTATACTGATCCAACTTCCCGAGGTTGAGATCCTTAGTTGAACCTGCAACCGAAAAGGCAGCAAATGCAAGAGCAAATGCCAACTTCATTGCAACCAGAGTCCGAGATAGAGTTGAATAAATATGATGTAAATGTTTTGATTTGCCGAATGTAAGTAGGATGGAGAAGGAATGAGAACCATCCGACGGGGAGAAGTCCCTGAATATATACAAAATTTGAATTGGCCATTGACAAATAGTAATCCGAACGGCTAGATTCCGATGAAAACTCCGATTGTTGGTGAGTCAGCAGTATCGTTGGTCAAACTGACGCTGTTGGTTACGGTGCAAAAGTGTATTTGAAACCCCTTATCAAAACAAGGAAGAACAACAAATATCGGCCCATGATCAAAAAAAGAAAGGATTATGTTGTTTGATCTCGTTGGATTTGTAAGATCAGAAGACTTACATGCTTCATCCGCGACCTATTAAGTTTCCAGGGATCTTTTGCCTGCAGTCGTGGCGACCAACATGCAGAAATCCTTCAGCGGAAAAGGTGCTAAGCGAGGCATCAGCTCGAGACTGTCAATGCATCACTAAGCCACATTTTAACAATTAAGTTAGTGTCGTCCGGGACTAGGTGCTTGTGTGTTGGACCAACAACCTCTGAGGGAAATTAGCACAGGCACCTGTCTTGCCGAAAACTCCAATGAAATGTGGTGTTTCAGCTTAATATGGCACCCAAAGGAACGGTGGGTCTGGCGAAGCGAACATGTTGGTTGCAACGCCTTCTTCTTCGGAGTTCGGTAAATTCCGAAATGAGGAGAGAATTACGACGTCGCTTGAGCACATGTTCGCGATGGCTTAGCAGGATCATGATGGCTTCGCAGGATCACGATACCCGCATGACAGCACGCCGATCTGCGCTTGTTTTCGACTTACGATAAGGCACCTGAGAAACCACAAACAGCTTGAAAACATAGCCTCGAGTCACACACAGCCGCAGAACTCTCAACTTTAATCCACATGTCCTCTGATACATGGATCTGGCTCCCGTTAAAGTCACTGCCAACAATACCATCATAAACGCTCTTATGATTTGATCCTCATGCTGAGAGATGCATGCCATTGGCTTCAAGAAAGGCCAGCAATGCCTTCTTTAATTAATTTCGAAACATCCGGCTCATCCGCTGGGCAGCCACCAACTTCTTGTGGCAAGACGAAGACGTCAGTTGACTACGAGTTGGCGCACATCTTGGGAGCAAATCTAAATTGGACAAGCTGCAAAAGTGCCATGAGCAAAGTGTTTGGTCACGGTGATCAAGTACTTAAGGACAATTATTCCATTCTCAAAAACCCAAGGCAATTACCAACACAGCCATTCCAACAATTCTTGATCCTTCAATCCATTACCCAACTCCACCACCATGAAATCATCCGTTTGGCTCTTTTTGGCCTTGGGCAACTTGGGCCTAGCAGGAAGGGTTTCTATTTCTCCTTCATGCGGTGAGTAGCTTGAGTAAGCACTGTACGCGCCGCGAAACTAACAGGCATTCCTACAGACAACACTGCCGAAGTCAAACGTCGAGATGGAATCATCTCGAGCATTCAAGAAGGGATTGAGATCGCCGAAAACGCGTTTGAAGTTCTGGAACAGCATCAACAAGATCAATACGTCCAGAAAATGGGCAAGCACATCTTTGGCAACGATAAACTTACAGATAATCTCAACTTGGCCAAGTGTAAGAATCCAATCAACTTCATCCTCAGAATAAGAGGCTCAGGCCTGAACAGGGCCGCTCAGCTAATAATTATTCTGCAGCTACCTTTGAAAAGGTGAAGGGGTACTCGAAAACGATAGCTGAATACGTGCCCTGGACGGACACGACTGTAACGAAAAGCAACCGGGATATTGTAATCTATCAGCACGCGTGAACTTTAGTGTCATATTACTGACTTCCTATCTCTAGGAGATATATTGCAGCATTGATCATTTTGTCCAAGTACCAAGCAGACCCAACTTCTACAAGAACATGCCTACGGGAAAGGTGTGTTCCAAGGGCAAATATGATTCTTTTCGGGCAAATTGTTATAACCCGGAATTAAAACGAAACGATGGAAAGTTGAAGACAAAAGCAGTTACGGAGTCATCCGATGGCATAGACTTTGACGCATACAGGGCCGCGGGCGGTAGTGCTGGGGGAGCTGACATGACGGACTTCAAAGGCGAGATTAGGACCAAACCGAACATGATGGACATTTGCACTTGGTTCACAAACGCTGGGCAAGAGGATGGCTGGCCCAAGGTGGACGAAACGAGGGTTAAAAAAGTGATGGATGGTGAATTGAGAAAGGAGATTGGCCTCAAGCCAGAAGATGTTTATCCAGAGGCAGATCTGTTGAAAACGATTGGAGTAACAATGCTGCACGAGGTAAGTGTGTGCTTTTTTCTTCTTCTCCTTTTCCTTGCGCCTTCTTTAAGGAAAATAGACTGCATTCAAGGCGCTAACCACCTTTTTATTCAGTTCACTCACTCGAACCAAGGTGGTCGATTGATAGACGTCGAGAAAGCAGAATTTCCTGATGGAGTAGACAGTTGCTATGGCTGGGTGTGCGTTGGCAAACTTCACAGACTCGATAACTCTGGTGGGTTCCTTTCACTTTCTTTCCTTGACCTATATTCGAGATGAGACAAACCTAATCCCATTTAGACTCCATCGCCATTTTCGGCATGGCTCTGAGGGTTTGGAAGCTGGGGTACTATATTGAGGATGATGGCAGTATCAAGAAGAAATCGGGCTAGAAAGCGCCGGAGGAGATTTTTGACTCGCAGAGAAGGTTCGGCAAGGTAGGGAATTAGAAAGATGGAGTGTTCAATGATCGACATGAGAGTGCTTCATTGCTCTTCTCATCGGACTCAGCGGTGGCAAGGCCAGCTAAGCCCACAATTTAAACAGTTTGTTAAATGCGAAGTTATTGAATGATATTGCGCAGCTGCAAGTGTTGCCATGTTTTGTCTTGGTTGAACAAATGGCCCGAGAGGTTTTCCGTGACTCTGCCTCGCCACGATCCAGGTTTCATAGACCATAGCGGGGCTTCCCCGCTATATTTAGTTAAGCGTTTCATCCGCATTGCTCGTTGGTTCTGGTGCCTGTTGGCTGCTACCTGGACTTTGCCAGCACAGCCGCCCTTTGATTTAAGAGCCATCAACAACCCCCGCGCTGTCTCGGCGCTCCAGTCCCTAAATTGCACCACCAGAGCTTTATCAAATTCTTTCCGTTCCTTTCTCTCATCACTTGGTATCCCAGCAAGCATGTCCCTCATCGCACAATTGCATGACCAGAAACCGCAAAATGCCTTCTTAGCGTTGCCGTATGAACTTCGTCGTGTCATTTACGCTGACTTGTTGCCCACCAAGTTCCACGTGTTCAATGAGCGAGGCAAAACACGTTTTTCAGTGTGCATAGAGGAGGGCGCCGAGGACTACCGCGGCTACGCACGTCGCGGCCAAGGTCTGGACACCCCCCTTGACTTTGACGACCAAACCTGGGCCCGGCGCCTGCGGTCCTCATGGGGACCTCACTGGATGTGTGAAGAAGAAAGGTTCACGCAGGGACAAATTCTGAACATTGCGCGGGTCTGCAAAACAATGTAATTGCCCCTTCCTTCTCTATTTCCGCTCCAGGCTGAGACATGTCAGGTGTAAGCATGTTGCTACATTTATTGGCGACTCTGCCGAATTCTACCTGACCGATCTGGATACGCTTCAATCCATACTTCCTGATGCAGGCCATCAACTTTCATTCCCTCCTTTCTTTCTCACTCCGATATTCCCCGTGATGGAACAACTGTACCTTATTTTACGGTTTCCTTTGGGCTTATGCGAAGCAATGGATGATCCGAATCCGATGTTGAAATCAGAACCACATCCCGATTGGACTTCCCAATTCTCAACATGGCTGCAAATATCACAAATAATTCCGCAGTTTAAGCAACTCAATACAGTCAAGCTTTGGATAGACCACGATGACAGATCATCCTGGTCCGTCGTCAACGAGAGAGCTCTATTATCTCCCCTATTGCCGCTAACCCATCACATGGACATCTCTATCCAGCTTCCCAAAAGCGATCCGCGCTATGAAACCTTTTACCGGCATTATTTGAGGGATGGACCTGCGCCTCCATTCTCACTTGACCGAGTAACAAGGCAAAATTACCACGGAGTCAAGGAAAACGGTCATCTTCGAGTCCTCTACGAGCTGGGCTTCCCACGTCTCGAATACGCTGATGGCATTGAAGATGAGGAACTGGAGGAAATTGAACGTAAATTATGGCAAGCTCGTCGTGCTCATGACGTTATGCTTCTCGCAACAACTCTCGTTGACAACACCATGCCACCACTTGACCCATCAACAGCTTGGTAAAGGTAGAGCTGAATTTGTCAGACTTTTTTCGTAACCGTCTGAGTAAATAGCGGATCGAGGTGGCTGAATATGTTATTTCATCTGTAAGGATTAGGTCGGTGAGGATCTAGGCGACGTTTGTTTTTGCTAACTGCGAGGGGTGGGAAGGATGTGCCAGGGCCTTGCCAGGCATCTTGGTTCGGCTGGTAAGCGGACGATGGATCCTGGAGCATCTGAGGAAGCTACCATGAAAAAATGAAGTTCAGTAAGACGTTACTTAGATAGTCTTTGATCGTCATGTGTGCGTTGGTAGGTAACGCTCAAGCGGCCAAATCGCTCTACTGGTTTGCCCATATTAACATTTGCATTCTTTTCACATCCGGTCGGGGCACCATTTGCTTTTTGAGCCCACGACCCCGCACAGCTGGACCAGTGGCTATAACTGATGTTACGAAGCCCCAGTGCCATCCCTCTTCATAACAAGGCATACTGGGCTTAGTTGGCCATTTTTGGGCCAGCTGAGCCACAGCTAGTCCTTTTGCCGCAGTGGACAAGGCTGCAGGCCGCCTTTGCACGTTACTACTTCACGTGAATAGCTAGACCTAATTGCACACGCTCCACCGTAAGCTGACAGCGATGCCGCATTTCAAAAAACCTCAAATTCATAGTAAGCCGTTCAAATACACCCATCGGCCGGCCTTTGATCGCCCCTTTGACTGAGTGCTCCCAGCAACCCTCAGGCAATGGTGCCCCCGCCTCCCTCTCGCAGTAGTTTCGAGGTTGCCATCATATGCGCCCTACCACTCGAACATGACGCAGTTTCACACCTTGTTGACGAGTTTTGGGGGGAAAGCGACGATATGTATGGAAGGGCCCCCGGCGATACGAATTCATATAGACATGGGCGCATGGCAAACTTGGATGTAGTTCTTCTCCTCTTACCAGAAATGGGCAAGGCCAGCGCTGCCAGCGCCGCGGCAAGCCTCCGGTCCAGTTATCCAAACATCCGCCTTGCCATCTTGACCGGTGTATGTGGTGGGGTGCCAAAACCAAAGCCAGGACAGGACATCTTTCTAGGTGACGTCATTATTGGCAAAATAGTTGTCCAATATGACCTTGGGAGGCGTTATCCCGATAAGTTCGTGCCGCGGGATGCTCTCGAAGACAGTCTTGGGAGATTGCCCGCAGATCTTCGCAGCATGGTAAGATTGCTGGAAACGCAGCGAGAGCTTTCAGAAATTGAGAAACAAGCAACTTCCTTTCTTCGAGAAATACAGAGCAAGTCGTCAGGGAAACAGAAGGATAAATCCTATCAATACCCCGGGACCAAATTAGACCGATTACTTCAGCCAGCCTATCGTCACAAACATCATCTGCAAACTGAATGCGCCGAATGCAGCAGTGATGCCACCTCAGTCTGCGATGAATCTAGGGGGAAAAGCTGTGACGAGCTTGGTTGTACGGAAGAATATATCATCAAACGGCAACGCCTCCCGAAAACTGAAGAATCTCAGTCGCCATCAATATTTATTGGAAACATTGGGTCTGGCGATACCGTGCTCAAGTCAGGGGAAGAACGTGATCAAATTGCGAAAACCCATCAATTGTTGGGGTTTGAGATGGAGGGCGCAGACATCTGGAGCGCTCTCCCTTGCGTCGTCATAAAGGGGGTGTGCGACTATGCTGACAGCCACAAGAACAAAACTTGGCAAGAATATGCAGCCGCTACAGCAGCATCTACAACCAAGGCTCTCCTACAAAGATACCAGCGCATTGAACACAATGTATACCAACACCGGATGGATGAGATTCCGCTCCTGGCGCCCGATGGTTACAGAGCATTCCAAACACACACTGAAGCCCTTGCCGAAACATGGCTTCTCGACAACCATGTTAACTCAGCTCAAAAGTCCCGTCCCGTTAAATCTCATGTCATCATCCCGTTCCCTCGAAACGAAGATGTTGTGGACAGGCCAGGGCTTTTCAAAGTTCTAAACCAAGCTCTCCCAGAAGCAAACGAGTATAGCTGTGCTGCTCTATGGGGTCTCGGGGGCTCGGGGTAAGTTATTTTGCTTCTTTCCATTAAGCTTCGCTCACTAGTTTAGCAAAACCCAGATTGCGCTCAAGTACGCGTACAGTCGAGCCCACAACAACCCCAACCTTGGGGTATTCTGGATTCATGCCGACAACGAAACCACATTTATGCAAGATTGCAAAAGGATCTCTCAAGAGATTGGTCTGGACAGCGATCTAGACGGCAAAGCGTTACTGAGAGCCACATTTGAAAAAATAAAACAACAGGCGCATTGACTTCTTATTCTTGACAACGCCGATAACCTAGCTCTGTTTGGGGTTGGGAATACATCCAGGAAGTCTCAGAGTTTGTTAGATTATATTCCAAAAAATGGTACGGGATCAATTCTGTGGACAAGTCGCGATGAGAGAATTGTCGGTACCCTCGTCGGCATTCAAAAAGGGGTTCCAATCATCAACATGCGAAACGAGGAGGCAATACAGCTCCTCGAAACGACAACAAACGAGAAGTTTGAAGGAAAAGACCTTCAGAACGCCCTTTCATTGCTATTTGAGCTTCAGTCGCTTCCCTTGGCTGTTTCACAGGCAGGGGCATACATGCGGCGGACACGAACGTCAGTCGGAGCATATTTGTCCAGCTTACGCCAAAGCAAAGAACGATGGGATCTCTTAAAAGAAACCCAATATGACCGGCACCGAAGGCCCGATGTTTCCAACAGTGCCCTAGAAACCTGGAGCATGTCAGTTGATCATCTCCGCCAAGAAAGTGAAGTCATCTACAATGTGTTGAATATCCTTGCATACCTTGATAATCAACATATTTCGGTCCATTTGATTTACGAGGCTGCCAACTATGGAGACGGCTTGGGAGGAGATTCAACACAGGACCAGAATCAAGTCAATAAAATCATCGCTCGCCTAAGAGACTTCTCTTTTCTTACTGCCCGAAAGGCAGAAGACAATGAGCTCAGTTTTGAGATGCATATGCTTGTACAAGAAGGTTTGCGGTATAGTTTACATGCTAAACAGCAGGAAACAGTGCCAGAAAAGTCAAAGCTGAAACGCCGAGACCGAATAAGGACAGTACTCCGGAGGTCATTACATATTTCAAAGCGCGAATCGAATGTACAAGTCGAACCATTATTCTTAGATGCTACTGTCAATATTATTTTTCGACATGTTTCTCAGTCCAATCAGATCATGGCAGAGGAGCAGAAGAAGTACATGGCACATGCAATGCGATTGACGGAGTGGGCAGAAATCTGCAGCAAGAAGTCTGAAATGATTGAGATTTTAAGGCTGGTTTCAAAGTATTTCGAGGAAAAACGTAGGTGGAGAGAAGATGAGAAAGTTCTCAAAAAGCTAGTGGAGATGTTGCAAAAGATCTACGGCAAAAAAGACTCGGAGACAATTGACGCCATGGAAAGCCTTTCTTCTAGATACTATCAGCAAAGCCTGAATGGGAAAGCCGAAGAGATCGCTGAACAGGTTTTCAAATTGAGGCGAGATGTTTTGGGGGGTGCTCACCCAGACACAATTTGGAGCATGCGAACCCTCGCAAATATTTACTCTCACCAAGGACGAAGCAAAGAAGCGGAAATTCTTCTAATGGAAGCCCTAAAAAAATCAAGACAGGTATCGGGAGAGAAAGATGGAGATACATTGGCCATCGTCTCAACTCTTGGCTGGGTCCATCTGTCGCAAGGCCAATACTCCGAGGCCGAAAAGCGCTTCCTCGAAGTCTTAGAGGTTCGGCGCGAAGTACTGGGCGAAAAAAGTCCTTCAACAATCTCTAGTTTGCGAAATATTGTTACGATTTACATTGAACAAGGTCGATACGATGAGGCCGAAGAGAATATGTGTGGGGCGATCGAGCTATCGCGAGAGGTGCGGGGCGAGGATGATCCTATCACGACATTAATACTGTTCCAAATTGCCAGTTTATACCGAAAGCAGAAGAAATATTCTCAGGCTGTTGAGGCTTATTTGGAAGCTTTGGACCGATGGCAACAGTCTGTTGGGGAGAGACACCCGGAAACAATCGAACCTTTAATAGAGCTTGGGTTTATATACAGTATCCAAGAGCGACACGACAAAGTCGAAGAAACGCTTACTGAAGCCTTAGAGCTGCAAGAAGAATCTTTTGGTCCGAACCACCCTGAAACGTTCAGAACTATGGAAAATATCGCAGCCAGTCAGTGTAAACAAGGGAGACGGGATGATGCAGTGGAAATTCTGCGGGAATGCTGGCAACAACAACGCACTTTTTTGGGGGTTGAGCATACTGACACAAAGCTCTCAGAGAAACTCATTGAGAAGTTGATAACTGGGACAGGTGACATACCTTATGATGAAGCGTATACCTATGACCAAGCCTAAAAACCTCGGAAGAGCGACAAAGCTCTTGAGCCCAGCGGCGCACTGTTGGATTCTAGAATACTGCCATAGCCAGTCCAGCTAGATAAAGTTAGCTACAGACGCAAAAGATTAATGGGTGATTGATCAGCTCCGATGTCGGGCGTGTCATCACGTGCTCCTGGATGAGCTGATAAGTGTATTCTACATCGCCTGGACGAAAGAGGCGCTATCCATTCCATATCTTCAGCTTGTAGTATAAAGAAAAATGGCTGCAAAAACAGAGGCTGCAACTTACACTCATGGGCACCACGCGTCCGTCCTCCGGTCGCACAGTTGGAGAACTGCCCTCAACTCGGCCGGGTATCTGCTCCCACATCTCGAATCCCACATGAACGTACTTGATATTGGCTGCGGTCCCGGGACAATCACTGCGGATCTTGCCACATATGTCTCTGAGGGCCATATCACTGGCCTGGACTTTGTCGGCGAAGCCCTCACGAAGGCCCGCTCTCTGGCATCACAACGAGGGCTGGCCAACATTGACTTTGTGGAAGGGGATGCAAACCAGCTCGCCTTTGAGGACGGAACTTTTGACGTGGTTGTATGCCACCAGGTTCTTCAGCATGTTCGGGACCCGGTCGGCATCCTGAAGGAAATGAGACGCGTGGCCAAGCCAGGAGGCATCGTTGCTGCTCGCGAGTCCGACTACGGCGCCTGGGTCTGGTACCCCGAAATCGAAAGCATGGAGGACTGGCGGTCGCTCTACTCGAGAGTTGCAAGACACAATGGCGGCGAGCCAAACGCAGGACGCATGCTCCACAAGTGGGCGAAGCAGGCCGGCTTTACCGACATCAAGTCCAGCATGAGCTCCTGGTGCTACAGCCAAAGAGAAGACGTGGAGTGGTGGAGTGAGTTATGGGCCGAGAGGACTGCGGACAAGTCATCCATGCTTGCTAAAGTTGCGGTCGGTTCCGGATTTGCACAACAAGAAGATGTGGACAATCTTGCAAAGGCTTGGAGGAAATGGGGCCAGCATGAAGACGCATGGATCGGACTTCCAAACGCAGAGGTTATTTGCGTTAAGACTTAGTTGGGATCACGGTTCGCTGTTGGGAGGATTGTGGCTATAGCAGGCAAAGCTCACCCGAAAGAGGTGGTGGTTGGGACAGAGAAGGATGGATATTTCCAAGTTTTACCAATTAGAAGATGAAAGTGACATTCTAGAATCGACTACTAGTTTTAGCATTGTTCACAGCATACATCATTAAAATAACTACTCTATCGCAATTAGGAAATCTAGCCACCCCTCCATCTTTTTCCCATGGCATAATTGGTCAGGTAACCCGATGCGCCCACTCGGGAAGGTTCACCAAACCTGCCATCTCGTCAATAGTCTCGTTCCACAACAACTTCTGCACCATCTTTCCTTGATCCGACTAGATGGGAGGAGTAGCTTCAACCAACTCCATGTCTTCGAAAAACTGCCCATGGCTCTCGGGACCAGCCACAACAGCTGCGTTCAGTGCGATCCACCCGGCCTTCTCGGGCGATCGCGCGCGAAGCGCCGTGACAAGGCTCATGGGAACGCGCAGGTAAACGGGCAGCACATCAAATATGTTCGTGTCCACCATGCCCGGGCAGAAGTGGTTGACGATGACCTTGTCGGCCCTGTAGTGGTTCGCCAGCTCGAGCTGGAAGAGCGCCACCAAGAGCTTGCTGATTCCGTACTGGCTGGGTGCGGGGATGCCGTCCGCAAGGTCCAGATGCTTGACGACGCCGTCTCCACTGCTCGGCACCAGCTTGCCAACCAAGCCGTCAGATCGGTGCGTCCGGCTCCCCGTCCACGTAACGCGGGTCCGCTGCCCGGTTCTGACGGCGGTCGCCTCCAGCATCGGCAGCAGGGAAAAGGTGAGCAGGACGTTGGACAGGTAGTTGACCTGGTTGTTCTTGACGTGTCCAGAGCTCGCAAACTCGCGCGTCAGGGTGGCAATGCCGGCGTTGGCCATGAGAATGTGCAGATCCTCGAATTCGTCTTTAAATGATGAAACGAAGCCTTTGACACTCGAGTAGTTCTCCGCGTCAAGCTCCATGACTCTAATGTTGGCGGTGGGGTTGGCCGATTTGACGCTGCGATCGGAAATGAGAGCTTGTCGGACCTTTTCGCCTTTTGGCACGTTCCGCACCGCCATGATCAGGTTGAATATCTTGTGTGTGAGGAATTGACGCGATATCTCCAGTCCGATGCCAGCGGTTGCGCCTGTGACGATTGCGGTTTTGCCAGAGAGGTCAATGCCGGACGGCAGCGGAGGCACTGGCGCTTGAATGAGTGGCATTGTGTTTGTCGGCTTGCTTCTTTTTCCTGGTGTCTTGTCAAATTTCCGGGATTTTTGTCACATTCAACGTCTCTCAAATATTGGAAGCCTGTGCTGAATGGTGCTCGTCTGCCGACCTGCTGGTTCACTGTTGAACTCCATGGCGATTTTATACACTGGCATTTCTTCCTACAACACGGATTTCATCAATCCAATCCCGATATCATTCAATCCCAGAAAGCTCTGCGTCCCACTTGGGCCCACGATACCATATTCCGCGTCTGCGACTCGCGATGAGGCTCCGCCGACAGATTTGCTCAAACTCCGCAGCCGTCCGCAAACCCGCGTGCTCCCAAATCCTCCAATTCCGTCGCCAATAAAATCCGTGGCAACTTAATCCGTAGCGACTTAATCCAGGCACCAGACTTTTTTTCACAGGAGAAAAAAAATGTCCCCGCGATCAAGCCGAATCCCGTTGACTTGAAGTTAAAGTGCAGATGAAGTCATACCAGGAGATAAGATGCGGAGTTTAAGGATTACTCCCGTGTACATTTCTTTCGTTATAGTTTACCTCGTTCTCAATTTTCTAGAACCCCGTCCAAAAAAGGCACTCAATCTTGAACTAGGACAAGATTGAACTGCATGGAACTAAGCTCCCCTCGCCTGTTCCCAACACTCGCATGTCAATTACAAAGATGGTTCTTGAGCTGGCTGCTGTGTTTTTCCCTGCCCCTGTGCCTGCTGAGCCTGTGCCTGAGCTTGAGCCTGCGCCCGTGCTTGCATATACGCCTGCGCCTGTGCTTGAGCATGTCGAGCTTGAGCTCGGGCTTGAGCTTGCTGCACTTGAGCCTGGGCGATTTGCGCATCTCCCTGAGCCTGCGCTCGCATGCGCACTTGTCGTGCCCGTTCCTGCTGCGCCTGCAAATTCTGCGCATGCTGCGCCTGGGCCCGTCGCACCTGGGCCTGCCTCTGCGCGTGCGCGAGAATCTGCTGCCGAACGAAGAAGGCCATGAAGGCCCGGAGCTCCCACGAGACGCGCTCGACCTCCCTGCCGTGCGGGTTCCCGGCGCGGGTGAGGCAGTGCCCGATCATCGACAGCTTGTCGATGAGCCCCGAGAAGAAGCGCTTGTCCGGGCGCTGCGGGATCGGGTGGTCCCTGTCGACAATTATCATGTCCACCTGCTGCTGGAGGCACCAGTTGCTGCGCTCCATGTCGCCCACGTCGCGGAACAGCTTGAACAGGGCCTCGTTGTACCGGCTCGGCAGGATCCGGATCGTCTCCTTGGTGATGTTGCGGAACACGTGCGGCATCGCCTCGATGCGGGCGTCAGGCTGCAGGAGCTTCTCGAGCCACTCCTTGTTCTCCTCGATGAAGATGTGGGGGCAGATGGTTTCCTTGACTTTGACGCATGTTCGAAGGGCGGGATGGATCGGTGGGCCGGGTTCGTCGCTGGGGGGGTCTTCAAAGAAGGCCATCATCTCTTCGTCGTCCATGTACGACATGGTGTCTCGGGTTCAGTTGGAAGGACTGCGCACAAAGGTAGGTTCAAACAAGCCTACTTGGTATGACCTGCTTGCCACAGTATGCTGCCAGCGTTTGAAAGCACTACTCCGTCGTCAGTCAGTTTTTTGGAGTGCTCTTCAGCGCTGCAATAAATAACACACCTTAGGGTCGATTCAACGTGATGGTGTTTGGCTTGGAGGACAGCCGTCGCGATGCCGTTTGTGTAAACAGAGAAGAAGAAAACGCAAGCGAGCTGTTTGCTTTGTAAAAGAAAAAGAAAAAGAGACGTTGTAGTTGACGAGGTGAGAGCGAGGTGAGAGGGGCAATCGCATCAAACGCAATACATTTTTGTCATTCAAACGGGACCAAAAATATGGCACCTGACGCTGTCAAACAAACGAAATCAATTCTTCTTGAAGAGGGTATTAGCACCAAAGCATATACTATCCAAAAGATCCCTGCAACGCCTATCCCTTTTTTATCGTCATTTACCCAACAACCAGGCCATTTGCATGAATCTCTTGCATCTTGTTCGTCTCCACCATCTCATTGCCAGGTCCCAAACATCTTGCCCATCATATACACGTGATTCTCTCGCGAAACGTTACACTTAATATTTGCGGTCCTGCTGGTATTCCTCCCTCGTCTCACTATGCGACGCCAGCTCAACGGGAGCGGCTGGTTGGCCAGCAGAGACCATGTACATGGGAGAGTGCTGGGCTGGGCTGGGCTGGGGGTGCGACCACCGGGGATCTGAGTTCTGCGAGACGACTGAGCTGCGATAGCCAGGGCTAGGCTGCGCTTGGTGCAGACTCGGGGATCGGGATGACGCGGGGTGATAGTAATCCCCAGGGAGTTCCATAGCGAAGGTTTGCCCCTTGGGCGGGAGAGGCGGGCCAACGTTGGCCGGAGGAGGTGGAGTCTGTCCGGCGTGGTACGGGTTGTGATAACCACCAACAGACGCCGGTCGCGCGTATGTCGGGAGCGAGGGCGAATGCTGAGGCTGCTGGTAGAGCAAGCCCGGGCTCCCTGGGGCAGGGCTGCAGGCTTCTTGGCGGAGGAAGTGCTGTGTGTCGGCGTTGGACCGGTCGGCGGGGTTGATGGTCTTGAGCTTGCCATCCTGGAACATGGCCTTGAGAATGCCGGCATCCAAAAGCTCAGCTTTTTTTATCATGCGTCCCAACATGTCCTTGCTCGCCTTCTTCATCCCATTCTTCACAAATGACATCATGGTGATGTTGCACTTGATCTCGATGTCCTCGCGGAGGTATAAACCATCTCTGGGAGCGCCGAGCTCCTCCAGGCCAATCTCAGGCGCCTCTGGTGGCTCAATTCCGGGCTGGTTACCCTGGACGCGGTACTTGTTGCGCATGTCAATGTTCATGGGCGCGTAAATGTGCGTCTGCAAGCCCCAGGGCATGTTGTGGAAGCATCCATTGAAGCTGATCTTGCCGGAACCCATTTTGCCCGTACCCGGGATGTATTGAATGCGCTCGGTGATTTCATACCAGGTGGAGTAGTACTCATCGGCGGCGGCGTTTCGCGGGGCGGGGATGGGTTTGTGGTCGAGGACGAGAGGGTTGAGGGTGATAATTTCGCTGTGCGAGTGGAGGATGTCGATAGCGAGCTGGCGAGGAATAAAGCCCGGGATGGGGGTGATGATGGTCATGGTCTCCTTTTTGCGCAGCATCTTGGCGGTGTTGCAAATGTTTCGTTTGGTTTGGGCGAGGAGGAAACTTGTTTCTAGGCGGTCGGCGTTGGGAGTTTTATTGTTCAGCTCACGGCCAGCGATCGGCAGGCCAGTTCCGCTGGCTAGCAGGGGTTTGTTTCTTCGCCTGCGTTTATTCCGTGGGTATTCGCTGCTGCTGGCACAGAATTATGCGACTAGCTGGGGCTGAACAGTGGGCAGAACGGCAGAACAGCACAACAGCACAATAGCACAACAGCAGACCAGACAGACAGAACGAACAGAGCAATAAAGAGGGCAAGTGGAAAGGTGCGGAGTAGAGCGTAGTGGTTTTATTAGAACCGGCAGTCGTCGCAAGCGCCTTTTCGTCGCCGCCACCGCCATCTGTCTCCCAACCAGTCGACGCCCGCTTCGTTTTGGGCTCCTTGGTTACATCCCTAGTTGCATTGGTGCGAGTGCACCGTCCACGCGGAGCACAGAGCCAAGACTAACGGGGAGGCGATGACGTGAGACGCAGCAACGCCACGCATGCAGGTCGCAGCAACGCCGCGGCTGAGCCACCCGCGACATGGAGAATCCGAACGGATTTTCAACAGGCGCAGGGAGATGACATGGGAGTGAGAGACCCGTGTGCGTACCCTTTTCAGGTCTTCAGCCTCTCTCCAACACGTTGGGTAGCGCTGGCAACAATGTCGGGATGGAACAACAGAGTTGCGGCACATCGCCAACTGCCAGGACAGGCCCCCCCCTCCACCCCCGTCGGCCGCATTGCCGGGTTTCCATCAGACCCAAACAAGCCACCCCAGCAGGTCCCCGATGCAGCATCTCCTAGGGCTGAATGCGAAACCACAAATCACGGCGCTGGGTGGTCAAGTTAGCGGCCCTTTTGGTTTTTTTCTCCATGCCTGTCTGCTGTGCGCTCAGCGTTGCCTGGGGTGGTGATTGCATGGCATGGTACGGCATGGCAAACTACTGTCAGCCCCCAGCATCCTCCCTCAAGCGAAGAAAAATTCATTTATTTCGAGTCCGGATGCTCCAAATTCCGGGTGGAGGTGCCCGATGACTGCGCCTCAACCCCCATCTCCTATCTCCAGCACAAGCGCTTGGGAGTACCAATCCCCGCAACGTCGCAGAGCTGGTGGCTATGAGCTCGAGACCTCCCCAGAGACTCGGACCAGGCCGATGATCCCGGATCCAACCTTGTGCTGGGCGATTTGGCTTGATTTGGCATGATTTGTCACGCCTTCCACCACTCAATTCGATGTTCCTCGCCACCCATCGACATGTGAACGTCAACATGCGCCAGGTGCGGGGATGCGATTGCGTGGTCGATGCTTGGGCGCCTAGGCGGCCAGAGGTGATGATGTAATCACCCCAGAGCTGACGGGACATATCTAGTGATCTACCGTGCCTAACCTACCCTAGACAATCCCATTTTAGTCTTGGTAATGCTGATCATATCAGTTTCATCCTTTGAAACGGGAGAATTAGCTCATTGATAAAGTTGTATGGTTGGAATAAATCTAAACAAGAAGCTAACCAATATTTTTTGGCCCCTGGAGGATACATCACATCATTACTTTCAACTTGTCTCCTGCCAAAGTCCTGTATCATCTTACGCATCTTTCCCCCAAGACAAGCCGAGATTCCGTGACTGAGTGTTGCTATAATAGTTCCTGCATGGCCCAAACTTACACACCCCAGCGGCTTCAAGCCTCGCTCCACGACAGCAATCATGAGCCGGCATCCGTTCAAGCCTCCGGCTTCTTCCCCACCATGAGGTACATCGGAGTGAACAGCTTCCGCTTACCGCCCTCCACCAAGGCATCCGCGGCGGTGCCCAGGCTCTCCGCCGTCTTTCTGGTTCCTGCAGGCGCAATCCGAATCGTCTCCATGACGCTAAACAGGTTGTGCATGACAAGGCGCCCCCATTTGTTCATCCGTAGCACGGTCAACGCGTCAGCGAGGGATTGCACGTAGGACATGTCGCTGTCCAGCGGCCAATACCAGGGCGCAGGGCCGTCATCGTCAGCCGCCAGGTCCTCGTGCACCTGGAGCTCGAAGCCGGCATCCTCCATGGCCGCGATGCCGTCGGAAATCTTGAACATCTGGGCGATGCCGTCGCCCTGCTCAATGTCTATCCGAATGCGGCGGTGCTCCAGGTTGTCATTGTCAAACTCCTCCGTCATCAGCCACTCGTAGACCCCAAACACACCCCCCGGCTTCAAGACGCGGAGGATTTCGCTGTATACGTCCTTGAGCGAGGGTGCGTGTACGGTCGCTTCGATTGCGTACACAGCGTCGAAGGAATTGTCGGGGAACGGGATATGCTATACAAGAATAGATAGGTAAGCACTTGGTCGTGAAAGCTGACAGTTTTTTTTTCTTTTTCTTCCTTTTTTTTTATAGGAATCTTACCATGAAATCTCCCTGCACAAACTTGAGTTTGTGGGAAAGCCCCTCCTGCTTCGCGTAATTGGTCGCTCGATGCACCTGGTACTCGTTGATGTTGAGTCCAGTGACGTGAGCACCGGTGAACTTGACAATCTCCCGGGCTGGCCCACCAATACCGCAGCCAACGTCCAGAACTTTCATATCCCTCTTAATCCCGATGTTGTGTGCAAGGTAGTGCTCGTGGCGGGCGATGGCACGGTGGAACGTCTCGCCGTAGGCAAACCGGCAGAAGTGGAAGCATTGGCTCCATCCGTACTCGTAGAGATCGGTCGCTAGGTTGTAGTATCTGAATGATCAGCTTGGACTTCCTAAAGGTAAAGTTTGCAATCAAAGATACGTACTGTCTTGTCAGGTTTGCGTAGTTGTCTGTTCTCTCTTGTCGAGTGGCGTCCGTCTCGTCCTCGGCCTTCTTGTTGTCCCAATGTTGGAAATACTCATCCACAGCGGCAGCATTGGCAGCGCTGTTCTTGCCAACCATGGCACTGATACCGCCCTTTGCATCGCCGGATTTTTTATGGAGGACTTTGTCAAAGGCTGAGTTCTTCGCCTCGTTGTAGGAAATAAGATCTTTGGAGCTCATTGTGACGGTTTGACCAAAACAATGCTTTACGATGGCCAAAAAAAGGAAGAATTATGAACAATTAGAGTAATAGAGAGGAAGGAAGAGGGATATCTGATGGTGATTTGGAAATTTTCGAGCACCGAGACAACCTTTAAGTATCAATCTTGTCGGGACACGGAGAAGTAGCAGACCCCGAACCTGGGGACTATCTAACCCCACGACGGCTTACCAATTGAGATCCCCAGCCTCTCATTGATCAACTAACTGCGCAATATGCTTCAGAACTGCCATATTGGATGAATACAAGCCTCTGAAACCCCCGATCCGAAAACGAACAAGAGCTGTGGCTGATTGCACAGATAAGCCAGGCCAATAGCTGGGCCAAGCCGAATACGAGCCCCACATACCCACATCACTCCCAGGACCCAAACACGAATGCGAGACGAACTCGGCTGCATGTTGCATCTTACAATCAGATTGCATCAACTATTGAAAGGACTTGGTTGGCCGCGATTGTCTTGCTGCATCTCAAATCTCCCGAATCTACTAGATTACCGAACCCGAGGTTGCTCCAATTCCGGTCAGATCATGGAGACATCTTACTTCACTGGGCGTCGGTCTCGTTTTACCCCTGAAGTCTCCACGTGTTGGTGGATTTGAACAATCTCTGTCAGCTTCCGTCTGGATTACGGTTAGATCTAGATTCGCGTCTCTCCGGGGCCAAGAGAGGCTGACCGCTTTCGCCGACATGAAATCCTTCCCGAATTTACCCTGCCGAGTCTCGTACACTCGCTCGCCTATGGTACAAATTGCAACTCGACATCCTCCCAGCCCAGTCTCCGTCTGACTTTGATCGCCGGGTCAGTTTCACCCCATGCTGGGCTTCTCAATGGGATTCCTGGATTGGGGTTCTGCGACTGCGGGACTTGAACGCCGTCAATGTCGAAACAGAGCAACATGCCACTGACAAAGCCCAAGATTTCTACCTCCGCAAACACCCTTCCCGGGCACAGGACTTTGCCGCCACCAAATGGAATCATGCTTTTGCGACGCGACTGGCGCTCCTTTGGTGACATGTCAAGCCATCTTGCGGGTTCAAATATACCAGCGCTGGGACCCCATGTAGCCTCGTTCAGTTGCACCACGGACGAGGCCCATTGAACTTTGGTCCCTTTTGTGAGCAAATATTCTTTCTCACTCTCAGGGTCCCGAAGAAGCGTGTCTTCTACTACTTCTCGGACGCCTATATTATCACTGTAGACCCGATTTATTTCCTGCCAAAATGCTGAGAGAGCTGGGCACTCGTTTTGCAGTTTTGATGTACTGATAGATGCTATGCGCCCCCCACTGGCACTGCTTGCTATTGCAGCGGTTGTCTCGATTTCTTTTCGGACGCGGGACACCCACTCTGGTTGCGAGAACATATGCACAATGATCCAAAACGTGGTCGGGATGCTGTTGGTGATGGCTGCAAATGGGATGATAAACTCTTGCTGGCCGAGCTCTTCATCTGAAATCCCATGGCTCCGGAGGAAATCAGCGTGATCTCGAATAAAAGCCGATACATCTGGTTTGTGGTCATGTCGTGCCCGATAAAACGGATCAACAATCGACTGCAGTCGGCTTCGTGCTGCTACGCCCGGCCGAGCGATCAGATTGGGTACTAAATTGAGGGCCAGAACGGTAAGACATTTTTCGAAATCTCTATTGCGAAATACAGATTAGTTATTGCTCGATGAATGGTGGGCGGATGAGTGTCGATGGTTGGGAATAAGGTGAGCCTACCGGAAAGTCTCCATGTCCTTGGGAGTAATGGGGCTATTTTCGCCGTATAGTGCCACCATTACCGGGCCAAACATTAATTCTGCTATCCAGCCATACGTGTTTGGAATGTTGAGAGTAGGATTTGGCTTGATACTATTCAATGATGTAGCAATCGCGGCCAGCCCCGTGTCCATCATGGTTTTGAGATTATCTCCAGCCAGAGATGCATGGATGGCTCCATACCCTTCATCCGCAAATCCAGGCTGAGAATAAATATCCATTTGTTTGTTGGATAATTGGAACTGGCTCATGGTTCTCGACGTTAGCTGCATGAAATGCTTTTTGGTCGGGAAGGGGAAGAAAAACCAAGTTTTTAGAAATTTCAAGAGACATGGTAATAAATGAGAGGTATTGGTTTCGCATCGCCGCAGCTATCAAATCTGGCGAGTTGATGATGTATATTTTCCCATTCAGAATCGGCAAGGTACAGATTGGCAGGCGCGTTTCTCTGTTCAGGCGTCGAAAGAAGCTGGTCCTTTCTCTGGCCAACGATATCAGATGGCCAATAAAGGGGATTTTGGATCTGACAACAGTCGGTTCCCTTGGGTCGAAACTTGGAAAGACGAGCTTTTTGAGGAGGAAGAGAAGAGGGAGCAGGAACGCGGCAAAGGTTGCGATGTTACCGCGAGTGAACAGCCAGCCATGACTGACCGTTTGAAGCAACGCGTCCGCCATGTGTTTTAGGATAGCGCGAGGGTACCAATAAGACTAGGAGAGGGCCTTCTGGTTTGGGTTGAATTGAGAAGATCACCGTTATTTCCCCCCCAAGCCTCTGTCTCACAGCATAATTCTCGCTTAGCTAATGATGCGACAAAATCGCCAGCCACAATAAAATGTTATGCAATGCAAGCCACTTTGGGCGATTTGATAGGCGCCACAAGTCTTGCATCACCCAGCTCCATGCTGCAGCATGAAAACAGGCGGAGAAAGCCGCTGGAAGGTGCGTCGAGGAATTTTGGTTTTGCTATGATCTATTTGGGCGCCACGAAAGAAGGGATTGCAAAGGAAATAGGAGAAGACAATTTATAAAGACATTTCGGTTGCCGATGTATGAGATTGAATTTGTGTCGCTTCTCAATAGAAATGTATGCACTATATACACTCTCAACCTGTAAACTATTCCATCGCGTGCGTTCTCTTTTCTATGTCAAGAGCGGATCGGGAAGTTGGAAATATCATGGCATGCGCCAATCATTGTTCCTCAATGCCATTACATGGGATTTGTACATTAAAATCATCCAACCTCATGCTGAAAATGGAGGATCCATGTATGTAGCACTGTAATATCGATGAACTAGTTGAAGCTGGTATCGTGTCACTCACTTTAATCCAGCTTTCCTGGGCGGTCAAGGAATTAACCGTCAAATCCGGAAAGAAAGTATCACCAAATTGACAGTACATGGCACCATCCGTTTGTGGCTCAACAGCTTCTAGATAATACCAAAATTCGACGTAATACTGCTCATCAGGTATGGTGGCGATATTTTGGTAAACGCCCATGTCAGAGTTGCTCTGTGTTGAGGTGATGGAGAGCCTAACAGACGCGCCGCCGTTGCGTCCTGCACCACTGCCATACTGCCCGTTGTAGAGGATATTTGTTTGCCAGTGGTCCAATGTGAACACGGGCGAGGCTTCTATGGTTTGGAATCCTGGGTTTGCCACGAGATTGACGCCGCATTGCGAGATAGCAGGACGAGCGGTATAGCAAATAGGACCGGAGGATGTCATGGCGAGAACCCAGAGGTGTGCCGGGACCTTCGGAGGAGTTTGTTTGAGGAAATAGTTTGAGTCGGTGGATTTGACGTGGAAGGGTAAGATAGGGACACTAAGGCACGGCAACCATGGTTAAAGGGGCAATCGCGATGATGTTTCATCATGCCAATATGATTGTTGTTAAGCATTTAATCATTTTGTTAGGAATTGGGCAGCCTCCCTTGATTGAAAATCACTCATCCATTATTGACCTGGGCTGAGACAACTCCAGATATGTATCCCGCCCTGTGGGCGTAGGGAGCTAGACATCGCGGCCAATGACAATTGTTGCTTCATGTGATGATGGTGGTACTGGAGATGCTCACATCCAAACTCCATGGACTTGAGATAGAATAATCAGCTTGTCAAAAGCCCTTCCTAACTTTTTTTTGCATATGGCCATGTCTGAAAAGCGTGAGCGAAAGCTAAGCTGAATGGCGTTCTATTCAAGGGCTGATGTTTCTCCCCTGAGCTGTCGGCTGCACTTTGTCTCACGCCGCCCTGGGTAATGGCGCATCGAGTGGGTGATTGAGAAGGGCCATATCTGGTTCAGTCAGGGAAATACGTCAGAATCAGATAAGTGCAAGGGAGTGATGGACAGCCGGTAATGTTCGGCATTCTTAAGTCTTTTACCACGAGACTCTTGGCATCTTCTCAGGCACCAATATACCGTCTTTACCGAAGAGCATTTAAAATTAGTGCATGGTTATTAATATGAAGCTCGCCGATCTTACTCCTTCATGTGAATACATACCACAAATCCGCCTCCGAAGTATCTACTTAGTTAGTGGGCGATGCCATAAACTCGACCATTGGAAAATTGGACAGTGATGACCACGGATTTTTTGATTGTGCCTGAACCCTAAATTTCAAGCTCTCTGCCATTTGACTCTCCTCCCACCCACTCAAAGGCTCCATCTCTAAAGGAATCTTTGCATACCCGTTGTCCATATTTGTTCTGATATCGTGTCCCGGAGAGTACTAAGGTACAATAGATATATCTCATGATAATTGGTCTTGGAGAGCACGTTAAAAGTAAAACGAAGCGATAAAAAGTAACAGATACAAAATCATTGCGGCCAGGTATCCAGACACAAAGTGTATGTCCACTGGTAAACCTCTTTGACATGTTTCCCTCTCTTTCACGATGCCGTCATTCCATGTCCATTTCCTGCCTTGGGTCTTCTTGCGGTTCCGGAATCTCATCATCGCCCAAAAGATCCAAAACAGCATCCTCCGGCACAGTGAACCCATCTCCGTCCTCAAAAGGGTCCATGTCCTTGGGAGATGCTCTCTTGCGAACCGGAGTCCTACCTTGAGAGAACATTGTGATGAGCTGGGCGTCGCTGAACATGATGTCGAAAAATATGAATAAATGAAGAACCCAGCCCACAAGGATTACCCACGCATTGGGGAAGGTGACGCATACCAGATACACTGTTTGTAACGAACAAACAAGTTGCCATCTATGCGGCCATGTGGACCCGCCAACGCAGTTGACGTTGTACTTGGCCCTGTCCCACCACGAAGCATTGACAAACCAACTCCATCGCTTAGCACGGCGTACATGATCTTCATCATCACTGCACGCCTCAATATCAAGGAGTCGCTGGTCCCAAAATGGATGCAGCTTGCCATTTTCATCCCAAGGCTCCTTTTCGCAAAACCCTGTCCAGCGCCGGGTTACCTCCAACGCTGCATCTGCCGGCGCAGTGAAGCATTCCAAATGCTTCGCTCGACAATGCTCGCAGTCAAACTCGTGTTTTGTGTTTTCCAGTTCAGTCTTGACAAGAGCCTCTGCCCTCCTGTGAAGCCTAATCGGGCGCTGGTTCGGATTCAGTTCCTGCCTGATCAATAGCTTACAGTTGTGCTTGATCTGGGATCGGCGCCTTGATATTGTGTCTGTCGAAAACCCGACCTTGATCAAATTTTTCGCTTGGCCGCTCGGGTCAAGGATCGTGAACACGTAGTTGCTTCCTTTGATCCTGTTCTCGATTTGGCCCGCTGGCAAGGGTTTTCGGACTAAGTCGGCAATCTTCATGTCAAGTTCTCGCGAGCTCAATGGAGTAGACATTTCGCGTGAATTCGATAGGTCGACTATCGCTGGAGCCGAATTGAACCTCCTAGAGAGGGGAGAGGGCGTAATGGGTGTGGCAAGGGCCGAGAGCTCGCTACCACCCGCGGTCGGGGTAACTGGCGCTCCAAGACTAGGATAAACAACCCCGCCAGCTCCTTCACGGGAAGTATTTCTGGCTTCATTGTCCTCGTTAGAGATGTGGCGTGTGCCCATCCCGGTCGAAGCACGTCGGCTTGCTGGTCCAAGTCCAGATGGCGAGTCATTTTTTGCCTCAGGGGACAGCGGCATCTGCCTGTTTCTGGTTCTCAAATTCCTCTTGCTCGACCTTCTCGACGCAATAGAATCTGAAGATCTCCCGATTTCAGAGGGGGAGGGTGGTAGCGCAGGGCGTTGCTGGGTGAGGTTGCCTTCTGCCATTTTAAAGAATTAACCATCATTCGCTAAAGCGCTTAGGCTATAGACAAGACACTGAGATAAGGTTTCAATTAAAGCACACCTTTGCCATAATATATAGAACGTCGACCAGACCAGAAAATCCAGACTGTGTGCACCACCTCCTGTTTGGATTGTGTGAGGCAACCAAGTTCTGCAGATCATCATACGGTTGCAGATGTCAGGTTACATTTACGGTTCAGCTGTAGCTCAAAGTAGAATAAAGACACTAATTTAGGGATATTTGGGCTATGTAAAGGGATTGCGGCGACATTTCGTGTTTCGCAGTCGTTTTCTGCGTCATGCAGGAGCCTTCCTCTCAGTCAACCACTCATTGATGAGCAAAGAGCAATGCTCAACCAACAGAGAGTAGCACTCGGGCTATTCCCGTTGTGCTTTTTTAAGCCAGTCTGCCTTGTTGGTTCCAGCAGTTGCAACGGTCGTACGATTGAAGGATTGAGAAGGCCAGCTTTGAGGCCATGCACCAGCGCTTAGATAGGTCTCTCTCTCCTGCAGATTGTCGCAATATGAGTTCCAATAGTCCAATCGTTGGCTTGGCCGCTGATAATAGACCATAATTTGCACGAATTCATAGTTACTCAAACATGCACCCGGTTAATCTTCCGGGGTGAAAAAAAAACATTTGGGATATCATCGGCCCCACCTTACCTATTCTGTCCACAATGATATTAGGCGCCAAGCCCGGCCCCGCCAAACTTCCCTGGCCAAACCGAGGAGTTAGGTCCGTAATGGTCAAGATGGATGGCAACCTGGGAATAAATACAAGAAGGGAAACAGCGTTATCGCGGTAGTTGTAAATCAGGTATATTCCAATTTAGGATTTGACCATTATCCGATCAAGCACTTACCCTACATCTCTTAGCACAATGAGTTCAACGGAGGCTCTTGCCATCCTAACATCCAGAGTTATTGCCGCTGAGCGTTTAGCACAACGTGTAAGTCTAGAGTATTAGAAGAGAGGACAAATTCGTGCATTTTGTGACAGAGCCCAGGCTTTTGACCGTGGCGCGGTCGAGAATGTGTTCAGCAAGTATATGCACCTGCACAACGTCTTCGAAGACGAGCAGATCAAAGCTCTCTGGGTTAAGCGAGGGACCACTGGAATCCACGCCCAATACACCAATGTCGGCGTGTACACTGACTACAACAGCGTCATGGCCTACCACAGCGACCGGCCGGCGCCACCCGGAAAGCTGATACTCCACGAAACCACGACACCACTGATCGAGGTGGCTGAGGACGGGAAAACGGCCAAGGGCTTCTGGCTCATGGCCGGCGTGGAAAGTGGCTTGACGGATCCCAGCAACGTCGGCACCATGCCGGAGTTTCTCTACGAGGCCGAGGACAAGAGCGTGGGCGGGAAGCGGGTTTGGACGCACTGGGTGTGGTGCCAGTACGCGCTCGACTTTTTGAAGCAGGACGGCGAGTGGAAGATTTGGCACTTTCGCTGCCTCGAGGTTACCCGGGCGCCCTTCAGCGAGAACTGGATCACGTTTGCGAACAAGAACCAGATCGCCTTTGACAAAGTATACACTCACAAGCGCATCCCTCCCTCCCTCCCTCCCTCCCCCCCGCGTATCCACCCACCTACACAACCAACCCCCCCACTGACCGGCTTCCAGGATCTCGCCTACTTTGGCAAGAGCGGTAAGGCTGTTTTTATGCCAACCCCGGATGAACCAGCCAAGAAGGTGGGTACACGACATGAACCTTTGCGATCCGTGGACCTGACCCGTGCGCAACAGACTGCCGATGTGTATGGGCCGAATCGGGCGAGGAAGTTGGATGTTGCGCTGCCGGCTCCATACGAGACTTTTGCGGATGTTGAAGAGTATTAGGGTTAGCCTGGTTTGTGTACTTGATCTGCGGCCCTTGTCAGGTGTGTAAGCAACTGAAGTACAACGAAGATGAGGATAGTTATATTATTGTGGCTGTGTTGCACACGGCACAAATGTTCTACAATAGTGATATGACTAGGCTTCCGTCTAGAATTGTTTCACTGTGAGGATGTACATGCAATTATCAATGTCTTCTATTATTCAACATCCCGTGCTAGCATTATGCCGACGCCACTTCCTGAATAGTCTTATAAAACTGCGCGGGGTCATGCGCGAACCGGCCCAGGAACAAGCCGTCGACGCCATCCTTGAGCTTCTCGAACAAGCCTGGGCCGGCGCTTCCGCCGTAGAGGATTCTCGTTGAGCCGCTGCGCTTCTGGACGCACTCGAGCTGCCGGAGAGCCGAGGTGACCTCGACCACGTAGTCGGCCGAGGCTGGCTGGGCGGCTCCGATGGCCCAGACGGGCTCGTAGGCCAGAATGATGTCGGCATCGTCGGCGACGGCTGCCACGACCGACTCTACCTGGCTGCGGCACTCGTCGACGGCGGCAACGTGGGTTTCGCCGCGCGCCTTCTCGCCAATGCACACCAGCGGCACCATGCCGTTCCGCGCGGCGGCGGCGGCCTTCTTTGCAGTGATCTTGTCATCCTCGCCAAAGATGCGGCGGCGCTCGGCGTGCCCAACCTCGACCAGCCTGCAGCCCACCTCGGCCAGCACGGCGGGCGACACCTCGCCTGTGTAAGGCCCGGCGTCCTCGTGGAAGACGTCCTGGGCGCCCACCCAGATCTTCTTGCCCTGCACCTTGCCGACCACGGAAGTGAGCGTCACATGATCTGGGATGACAAAGACGTCAATGTCGTCGAGCTGGGAAGAGCCGGAGCTCGAGAGGATCTCCAGGAGCTGATCGACGTATTGGCCCGTCCGCGCTGCGGAAAAGTACATCTTGGTCGAGACGCCGACGAGGCGGCGGCGTGGGGCAGTCATTTTTTTTTTGGGAGGGAGTTGGAGAATGTGGTTTGGGGACTGCAATTGATAACGAACACCAAGGGGGGAATTTTCTTGGGCAGAGAGATTAGGAACGTTGGATCGGGAAATGGGCGGTCCAGACAAGATTCCAAATTGTGTTTTGGAGAGCCAGCACCAAAAAAGAGGCTTTCAACGGATCAGCCGATGGGCTCCAGCAGAGTGGATAAAGCTTCCTGGCATTTTTCGAAGATCTATTGCTTCAGGGGTCTCCCCCAACTTGTCGGGATCAGACTTGCTGACACCTCCCAAAGCCCCAAAGCATACCGCTTCTGGAATACCATGGGCAACACCAAGCGTTCCCGACGTCGGACTTCCCAGTTGGGAAACCCGGAGGGGTTGGATTGTAGAAAACGGAGAGGAGGAGACTGAGGGGGCCGCCAAAAAAAGATTGTTGACTTGAACCACAAAAAAAGAAGCGTGGTCGACGTTGACTCCATGAATGGGCGACCACATGACCGGAAATTTTGGAGAGGCGTGACACGAAGAGATTGATTGATTGTCTAATGTCTATCAAAAGATGGGGACCTATGCGGCTGTGTGTTCCGCAATGGCCCCTGCAGAATGCATGGGCCTCAAAAACATGGCATGGATAGGAACTTGGTGTGGTTCTTAGGTACTAAAAATGCAGTGCAGTTTGGACAAACTACGTCCACCCCCCCAATTCCCTCTCCCACAAGCTTGATGTGGTTTCGGAGTGCTAAAACTGCAGTGAAGAGTGCTTCATGTGAGGTTGAAGTGCTAAAATTGTAAACCGGCCCTATCTAGTCGGCAGTTTGACAGCTCAGCTTAGGCCGCCCAGAGTTTAACGGCCAGCGCCATGGGAGCCTCGGGCCTGTCCTTGGGCTTGTGCTGCAGGACCAGGCGGAGCAAATTCAGGGCCTGGGATGCCAGGAACAGGGGCATCTTGAGGCGCTGGGCCTCATCCACCGCCGCGACGAGGTCGTCGGTGAGGGCAGCCAGACCGTCAGTCGCGGCGGGGGCTTCGCCGCGGAGGACCCTGATCATGTCCCCGCCGTGCGCCTTGAGCATGGCGCTCCCCCCGGCCGCGTTGATGCAGAGCTCAAACACCTGGTCCAGGTCCAGCCCGACGCGGTGGGCAAACGTCAGGGCCTCAGCGGCTGCGCAGATGTGGATGCCCTTGAGCAGGCTGACAACCAGCCTCAGCTTGTCGGCGTCCGTCTCGGCCTGCGCCTGGACCGGCCCGACCTTGCCCTTGCCCTCGTTGTAGACCCTGATCAGGCTGCCGTCGTCGTCTGGCCCGAAGCCTCGCCCGAGTCCCGTAAAGTAGCCCTGCTCGGCGCTGCTCGTCATGGGAGTGGGAAAGCCGTAGCGCCTGGCTTCTGACGTGATGATGCCCGTGTCCTTTAGGATGATGGTGACGGCGCTAGCAACGGGCTGGAACTCGGGATGCAGAATGCGTGGCAGTCGGTTCTCGAGCATCCAGCTCCAGCCTTCTGAGGTCACTAGGGCTTTGCCAGTTTCGACTAGATCGAGTCCGAGATGGGAGGCGAATCCCATGCTCTCGCTTGCAGACAGGATTTGGTTCGCGGCGAGGACCTGGTGGCACATCTTCATGTTGCTCCCGGCTCCGATGCCGCCCTTGACAATGTAAAGCTTGGCCGGATCCGACATGACCTGAAGGAGCTCGCGGCCCTTGGCGATGGCCTCATCTGCGGCCCCCGCCATGATGGAGAGGGTGCCGTCGGCCGCACGCAGCGCGCCGCCAGACACCGGGCTATCCACGAGCAGGATATCTGGGCGTCCGCTATCCTTGATCTGCTGCGCTAGCTCCTGGACGTAGCCGCAGGGCACTGTCGAGCAGAGCAAAAGCACGGCATTCTTGCCAATGGCAGGGACGGCTGGGTTGGGGCCTGTGAGAAGCACCTCTTGGGCTTGATACTGTGTAGCAACCATGCAGACGCAATATGCCTTGTCCCGAACAGCATCTGCCGGGCTAGACGCCGTTTCACCTCCGGCTTGCTTAAATCTCTCCAGAGTCGGCGGCCAAACGTCAAAGCCGGTAACTGAGTATCCTTGCTTGATGATTTGGGTGGCCATGCCAAAGCCCATGGCTCCTAGGCCGATAAAGGCAACGGGCGCCTTTGATTCGGACATTTTCTGTGGCTGGATGATTAGTTAATCTGCCGCTCAGGCTTGCTTTCGAACGTCTCGAGACAATTCAATTGTATCCGGCCTTCTAAGTAGATAGCTCCAATGGTTGGTGTATATATCGCAATCCCGAGTGGACGACTCCGGTATCGCATAAACTGGATCTTGAGTTGAATACGGTGGTGGACGCAGCTGCAACCCCCGCACCGGGTTTTGAATGCCCAGAAACGAGCCCGTATCGTGATTCCCAAGACGCCTTCCCCGCAAATATCCTAATTTGACGGCACGGGGGAAGACGCCGAACCGAGCCGTCAGTCCAGATGGGCGCCATGTCGTCCACCACCACAACGGATGGCGATGCGGAGCTCCGCCACCCACTCGCCTCGCAGCAATTTCCCCCACGACCGGTCCACCCGCTATTGACCCGAACCGGGGAAATGTCCGAGGGGTTACATGACCTTGGGATAATTATGACCGAGAGCGAGATGCCATGAGTGCCATTGGCGGGGTAAACGGGAAACTTGATCGTCTGACCTGGGTGCGCCCAACAATTGCAATTGTGGTTGAGTTGCAAACTTGACAATTGGAAACCTAGAGAAAAAAAGTCACGAACAATTCTTGTACGCAGATTTACACCAATTAGATTTTTTTTTTTTCATTTTAAAAACAAGATGGCACGACCGGATCTCTCGAATAACAAGACGATGCAAATCCTCAACGCCGCCAAGGCGGGGGGTTACGCGGTGCCGGGCATGTGCTGCTACAACATCGAGGCCGTGATAGCGACGGTCAGGGCAGCCGAGGCAGCCAACTCGCCCGCCATGGTGCTCCTGTTCCCGTGGGCGATGGAGTACGCAGGGACCTCGTTGGTGCGGGCGGCGGCGGACGCGTGCCAGAACGCAAAGGTGCCTGTTTCGCTGCACCTGGACCACGCGCAGTCGCCCGAGCTTGTGCGGCGGGCGGCGGACATTGACAAGGGCTTCGACAGCATCATGTGCGACATGAGCCACTACGAGCGCGAGGAGAACCTGGCGCTGACGCGGGAGCTGGTCGACTACTGCCACGCGCGGGGGATCGCGACCGAGGCGGAGCCGGGCCGGATCGAGGGCGGCGAGGACGGGGTGGCAGAGACGGCGGACCTCGAGGGCGTGCTGACGACGCCCGAGCAGGCCGTCGAGTTCGTCAACACGGGCATCGAGCTGCTGGCCCCGGCCTTTGGCAACGTCCACGGCGAGTACGGCCCGCGCGGCATCCGCCTCGAGTACGACCGCCTGGAAAAGGTCAACGCCACCGTCGGCGACCGCGTCCACCTCGTGCTGCACGGCGCCGACCCCTTTGACGAGGAGATATTCCAGCGCTGCATCAAGGCCGGCGTCACGAAGATCAACATCAACAAGGGCATGAACAAGCACTACGCCCGCGTCCAGGAGGAGATGCGGGGGAAGCCCCTGACGAGCGTCATCGAGGCCGGCACCCTGGCCATGCAGAAGGCAATCGAGGTGTACATGCAGTGGCTGGGAAGTGCGGGCAAAGCTTGATTGAAATTGATTAGAAATTTGTTTCTTCACCATTTTTTGTTTGTTTCTATTTTCTATTTTTGTGCCATGAGACAGTGATAGAAAGAGGTTGGTTTTACAGGGATGGAGGGGGGGGGGAGGGGGGTTCGTGCACGGATGATGGAGTTGACATGATGGAACAAATGGTGGGGGGGAGGAGTTCTCATGATGATGATAGAAACAAGTTTAAACTTTGTGGCATTAAAAAAAGCTATTTGCGCTTTGGTAATTTGTTGACATGACACCGCCCCTCGGATAATATCAATCAATCAATCAATCAATCCATCCATCCATCAATCCTAAACTACAGGTTCTGCTTCAGGCCCTCGACGGCCACCATGGCAGCCCAAGCACCGGGGTCGGGGGGCAGCTCCTTGCCCTCGTCGACACCGACGTAGGTCGCGCGGCCGAGACGAGGCTTCATCGTCTTGGTGGCCTCGGCGCCCTTCCTGGCAGCCTCGACTCCGGCCTCGAAGGTGCCCGTCTTCTCCATGGCGTCGGCAAAGGGGATCAGCGTGTCCATGACGGTGCGGTCGCCCACCTTGGCGGGCGTGTACCGCCGCAGGTTGGCCAGGGCAGCCGCCAGCGCCGTGGCCCACAGCTTGACGGGGCCCTCGGACGCGGCCATGGCGTGGTTGTTCTCGATGGCGGTGCGCAGCGACACGAAGAAGATGCCCAGGATGCCGCCGAGCGTGCCGCCCATCTTGCTCTCCACAATGTCCTCGAGCGCCGTGAGGATCTCGTTGATGGACCCGCGCTCGGCCACCTTCTCGTCGTCGAGGGCCGCCAGCAGCAGCGTCGCGCCCGTCTTGACCGTCTCGCCGCAGTCGCCGTCGCCCATGACGGTGTCCCACCGCGTCAGGTCGGGCTCCACGTCGACGAGCGCGTTGCACGCCGTGCGGATCACCGTGTCCAGCATCTTTGGGTCGACGATCAGCTCGTTGGTCGCCTTGGCCTTCTCCACGGCGGGCGCCTGGACGAACTGCTGGCTGCGGGGCCGGCGGCGGGCCTGCGACCCGGCCATGGATTCCCAGTTGGTGTCGGTCCTGGCGTCGAAGAAGCCCTTGATCTGCTCGGCCGAGTACGAGCAGTTCTTGGCAGCCTGCGTGATGTTGACGACGGAGACGGAGAAGGCGGGGGCGTTGAGCGACGTCTCGAGGAAGCCGCTGTAGACGCGGGCGGGCGATATCTTCCAGTCCCGCTCGAGCTGCTCCAGGAGCTCGTCCACCAGGGCGCCCATCTCGAGGAAGGACATGCCGCCAAAGTTGCTGACGAGCAGGGCCGTCTCGTCGCCGGGCTCGAAGTGGACGTATCCGCGGTCGGGGTCGGACTCGTCGAGCGTGTACTTGAGGATCTGGCCCACCAGCTCCTGCGGGGAGGGGGCCGGCGACAGCTTCCTGTAGCCGGGCTCGTTGTGAGGGCCGGTGCCGATTTCCACCTCGTTGGCCGCGAGCGTGGCGTGCTCGCTGCGCCCGGGGACGTGGCAGTGGTCGAGCGTGGCGGCGATGGAGACGATCTGCTGCGACACGGCCACGCCCAGGTTGTAGACGTCGTCGAGGGAGCCGCCCGCGCCCGAGGCGCCGCCCATGACCTTGAGCACGCCGATCTGGCCGGCGAGGCCGCGGCGCCCGACCAGGCTGCCCTTGTTGCCGACCGAGACGTCGTCGCCGCAGATGATCATGCGGCTCTTGTGGCCGCGGGCAATGGCCTTTTCATTGGCCAGGCCAAAGTGTAGACAGTCGCCCGTGTAGTTTGTGACGACCAGGATGGTGCCCTCGTCCGAAGGCACGCCCTCAATGGCCGACAGGATCTGCTTGGTGCTGGGGCTGGCGAAGATGTCGCCCGCCACCGACGCGGCGAGCATGTTCTCGCCGACGTAGCCCGTCCAGGCGGGCTCGTGACCGGAGCCACCGCCACTGATGAGGCTGACCTTGGAGCGATCGTAGTTGGTGTTGAAGACCACACGGTTGGTCTCGTCCAGGCTCAGCGAGGGGTTGTAGGCAATCAAGCCGCGCAGGCACTTGTCGACAAGTCCATCGGGAGACTCGAAAAGGTGACGCTTCGACATGATGCTCTGTCTGTTTTTTTTCTCTTCTTCTTCTTTTTCTTCTTCTTGGTGTAGTACGGAGACAAAAAAAAGAATTGATCCGGGTATCTCTGAGCTTCTCCTCTTCGGACTGTAAGACACAGGCACAGGCACGCACACACTTTCTTCCCCTCAACTGCCGAGAGCGCAGGCTGCCTTTTAGGCAAAACTGTCGTCGCCTCGCAGCAATTGGAGACAGACACCGATTATCCGTGTCCCCTCCCCAATTGCATTTGCCATGCCATGCGGCGCTTAATGGCTCAATGGGCACCCGCGCGCACATGCCGGCTTCCTAGAAGGGGCAGATCCGGGGCCTTGGTCGCCACTAAGGCCCGGAGTTCCGCATCTGGACGTGGGCCGAACCCCAGGAATTACATGACCGCATGACCATCCGCTTTGCAACAACACGAGGCCCGACGCTTGACGAGCTCAACATTCATCGTCACCTGGACAGAAGATTTTTTCATTTGCAATTTCCCCTGAGCCTCAGAGCCTTGACCGAGTTTTCTGTTGGGTCTCTATTTTTATTACCCCCCTGCTCCCACTCTGTCACTTATCTTCTTCTTGCTGTCGTGTCCTCCCCCCGCCCCGCCACCCCTTGAAAAAAAAGAGCCCCTCCACGATCTACTACCCCTCCATCGACCACAGCTACAGCTTAGCTTGAACCCACAGTACAGCGCAACGCAAAGTTCAGACAAGATGGCTGCCCCCAAGTGGAAGATTGCAATGGGATGCGATGTAAGTCAATTCTTCTGCAAATCTGCAAATACCGCTCCAGATTATTAATTGCTCGATTTTTTTCTTCTTGTGCAGGAGGCCGGTGTCGGATACAAGAACGCCATCAAGGCCGACTTCGAAAAGGACCCCCGCGTCGAGCTGATCGAGGACGTCGGCAGCTACGCCAAGGACGACAAGACCGCCTACCCTCACCGCGCCGCCGCCGCGGCCAAGCTCGTGGCCGAAGGAAAAGTCGACCGCGCCCTGCTGGTTTGCGGAACCGGCCTGGGAGTCGCCATCGCCGCCAACAAGGTCAAGGGCGTCCGCGCCGTCACGGCCCACGACAGCTTCTCGGTCGAGCGAGCCATCCTCAGCAACAACGCCCAGGTGCTCTGCTTCGGCGAGCGCGTCATCGGCGTCGAGCTGGCCAGGCGCCTCGCCAAGGAGTGGCTCGGATACGTCTTTGACGAGACGAGCGCCAGCGCCGCCAAGGTGCAAGCCATTGTGAACCTAGAGGACGAGAGTGCTGCATAAGCCACTTATATTTATTTTACCATGATTGAATAGAATAAAAAAAAAATACGTTTCTTGATGACAAAAAAAACTCCCTGTGATGCTCATGATGGTGATGGCCGTGCAAGCTGAGGAATGCGACCCTGGAACCTTTTTCCGAAGCGATTTCGGCCCTGGCTTACGCGCTAGCAGCTCATCCAGGCACAAACTTGCTCCACAAGCCACTTGGCGCTAGTGCGCGATTCCAGGAACAGCCAATGGGTGTGTAGCGGCTCCAACGCTTGGCATCTGGTTGGTTGCTGAACGAACAACGAGGCGTGGCGGAGCAAGTGACTATCCTGCCCGTCCTAATGCTTCATTTCGTTTGTTCCGTCCTGACTTGTATACGTTTGGAGCCGTGTAGATGACGAATACTGTGTATTCGTATTCGCGAAACCGAGATGGTCTTTGAACAATCGCCCTCGAGATCTAGGCAGCCATGTTTACTGAGTGAGGATAAAAAGGAACGCAGTCTTCAGTCATGGTTAATTTTAGTGCCATAGAATCAAAGGATTCTGAAGTCAGATTGTTTTTTTCTCTTGCAATATTATATCATGATGTTTGATTTAAGCTCGGTGCCCGACTTTGATGACCTCCCCAAAGTCGAAGGGATGCCCCAAGGCTGTGCTTGGGGAAACTTTGACCAGGACGGGAAAAAAGACATGGTTGGAACCCTCAACTTTTTGACACCCGAAGCTGTCAAGGCTGCTGCCGCCGAAGTCAAAGATGGCGTCTCGATATCGCTCAAGTACAACACCCCTGTCGCTGTCTCTTATCTAAGGCAATACTGATGTGCTCCAGCTGGCCCATCAACGCCATGAACAAGTTTACAGTTCCCGGCCGAAAACCAACGGAACATCGGGTGTTGTACATACCCGAAAGCATGTCTGCACTGCCAGTTGAGCTGGGAAAGTCGTGGGATGACGAAGTCTCGTTCAACACGCAGAGCAGCAGCCAGTGGGATAGCCTGTGTCATTACGAGCACCAACCGTCCGGGCTTTCTTACAACAGGACAGCCCCCAACAAGCTCGGTCTCTCTGCCGATTCGACTGATTCAAACCCTCTACCTACATTGGATCATTGGCACTCCCGTGGCTGTATTGCAGGCCGAGGTGTGCTCCTTGATTACAAGGCATATGCTGAGGAGAAGGGGATCGACTTCCATCCCTTTGACGGCGTTCGCATCAAGGTCAAGGATCTAGAGGCCTGCGCGAAGTACCAGGGCGTCGAGTTTCAACCTGGCGATGTCCTCCTCGTCCGGACAGGCGCGACTGAGATTGTCGACAAGATGGACCCCGACGGCTTAGCCAAAATGGCAGCATCCCGATTCTCCGGGCTTGACGGGTCCGAGGAGACTGCGAGGTGGCTCTGGAACAAGCGATTTGCGGCGGCAGTGTCTGACTCGAGCAGCTTTGAGGCATTTCCGCCCTTGAAGCCGGATGGATCGCCCGGTGGCATGCAGGATCTTGGTACGCAACGAGCCCGTGGGTTGGAACTTTTGCTGACAAGATCAAACAGTTCTCCACCCTTACATGCTGAGCCTTTTCGGAATGTCCATCGGCGAGCTCTGGGATCTTAGCAGGTTGTCTGTGTACTGCAAGAAGGCGAAGCGGTATTCCTTCATGATCACATCGTCGCCGTTGAACCAGCCGGGTCTTGTTGGGTCTCCGCCAAATGCCATTGCCATCTTCTAGTCGAGGTGGTTCTGTGCTACTGAGATATACTGGAGCACTCGGCGTGTCAGATATTCAGTTATGCTGTTAGTGATATGGTTGCTTGGCACTTGAGTGGTATCTACTTGGTCTAGCAAACATCTCCGTTTTCTCTGGTTCTTCCCGTTCACAAATACAAAGTCATCAATACTGCAATATATCACATATGTTTTAATACCACGTAAGGGTTTAAAAGCATGAGAATATATAAAAGAAATTGCTCTCTGTGTTCCAGTCATATCACAGGCCATATAAGCGTACCTATCCTTTCTCTACGTTGTGCAATTAGGACTGAGAGGACCGACGTGTCATGGTTTTGCTCAAGTTGTCATGTGCTATAACCGTAGAAAATGAAAGTCTGAGAATACTTTCATGCCTTAGTTCAATTACAAAAGAAAATGCAGTGAGACTAGAAACGTGGCCTGTGTTTGCATTAATCTTCTTGAAACCAAGAAATAATCCATCGATATGTTAGTAGCTTCTTATGCATCTATGAGAAAGGAGCAGTTACTTGGTGTCCGACCACAATATCGATGCGGTAGCTCTCAAGTCAACACCGACTTCACTTTTATCGAGTAGAATTTTGAGTACCAATTCGTTTCCCATTTTACGGCAATGGGGAAAGTATACGGCATCATTAAGGTGCATTTTGATAGAGCTGGCGCAATTTCAGCATGAGGTTTGATCCGGTCGACAGTTCGACTTGTTGTCCTTGAAGCGCCATGCCAGTTTATCTATTTTTTGTGGCAACATACTTCAAACATGGGAAATAAACCTTTCTCTGCGAATTTCCAAGTATGGGATCCGTTTTAATTCATCAATAAGTCTTGGGGAATTCTTTACCGGACGTTTGCACGGCTCCATGACCATCACAATATAACTGGGATTCGTTACACAAAAACGACCGATATATCTATAGAAGCTCGAATGGAACTTCTGTTGGTCGATAAAATAGGTTTCATTCCCATAGATATGATAAAAAAAACCAGAGGAAGATCTCGTAGACACCATTGCTGACAACCCATACCCTCACCCGCAGACAACTTCGTGGGGCACAAAACCATCTTCCTTGGTATATTCAATTCATTCATTTTTTACTTTAAACTATGGTGTGCTTTACTTTTTATAATTATGCCTCTATGGTCTGTCCATATTTATGCTTCTAACCTCTTCTCTTTCTCTCCTAATCATTCCGCCTTCTCCCCCAAGCCAAACATTTTGATGCTATTCTTCCAAGCCGCCTCGGAAACCTCCTCAACGCTCATGCCCTTCAGCCCAGCAACAATGAACGCAACCCGATCTATGGTGCAGCTTTCGTTCCGCTCCTTGATCATGCACTTGGGGTCCCACTTGTCCTTCTTCTTGGCCGCCGGCAGCGGAGCCGCATTTGGGCAATACCGCTTGACCAGCTCCGATGTGGCCTTGAGCTCCCCCCAGGGCGCGTCCGTCTCGATCTGCAGCCGCTCGACGGGGATCTTGGACACCATCTGCAGGCTCTCATGGTTCTGGAAGCTGAAGCCGTTCACGCTGACGTCGAATCCGAGCCCGACGAGCTTCTCCATCTGGGCGGCAGAGCCGACAAAGCTGTGCACCAAGCCGCGCCGCGGCAGCTTGTCCAGGTAGGGGGAAATTATCTCGACGAAATCGTCAAAGGCGGCTCGGCAGTGTAAAAACAGCGGCAGATCCCACTCGTTTGCTACAAAAAGATCCAGCTGCGCCTTGAAGGCACGGATCTGTACGTCTTTGGAAGCGTGGACCTCCCTGTCGTAATCCAGACCAAGCTCTCCAAATGCGCCAATTTGGACTGGGTCCTGTGCGAGGGCCTCCTTGACGCTTTTCTCCAGCTTGTCCACGTACTCCTTGCCGCCTTCGTCAAGCTCGGAGGCATGGTACGGGTGAATACCAACTGTGACGAAACACTGCGAGAGGCGGGACCGAGCAATGTCACCGTTGAAAGTCACATCCTCAAGCGACATGCCTGTCAACATAATCTTCTGGACGCCAGCATCTTGAGCACGATCAGCAGTGTGTTCAAAGTCAGGCTGGTGATATTGTTTATTGCGGTAGACGCCCTTGAATTCCCTCGCTGTTGCCGTGACTGCGACCTACTGTCAAGTTAGCGCACCAGATCTTTTCTCGTCATAATGATGGGGGGGCGCGTCCTCACATCTGCAAAACGAAGTGGCTTTTTGGGCTGTGGCGGAGCGGCCGTTGGGAATTCGCTCAGGTCGATCGGCTGTGCCATGTTGAAAATCCGTATGTCGTAATTGATAGGGAACTGGGTGTCGAGCCCAAGCCAATTTTCAGGGTGGTTAAATATCTATCTCTCCGGCGCCAAATCCAACGCGGGGGCCGGTTGATGATTTTGGCTACGATAAGCTCCGGTCAGGCTCCGGGCCTGGACAAATTGATTCTAGAATGCCCGATGTCCCAAATTTCTTGGCACCGAGAGGAGACCCTATTACGTCATCTAATTGTATTCGAAAGCCCAGAGATTCGACTTTGACATGATTCAAGCAAGCTCGCACGGGAATCTGACCGCAAAACGTGTGTATACCGGCCCGGTGTGCCGGTGTGCCGGTGGATTTCGGGCGACTCCACCGAGCTAAACAAGTCTGCTGTCATGATTTAATTCAATAAACTCCGAGTCAAGGAGATCTGAACCAAAATGTGGGCTCGATTTGCGGAGATTAAATATGTGCTTGCAAGGCATCCATCTGTTGATCCTTCACTTGGTTTGATACTTGTGCGCTGTAAAGGCAGAATAATAATAATCTTGTTCCCCCCTTGTCAGCTTCCAGATACATGCTACACCGAAATCGAGGAGAGCAAGCACCCACAAGACTGCGAGCACCTGCCCTTCACATGCAGCACACGTTTGAAAACAAGACACGAAAAGCAAACTTCAAAGAGACATTCTGAGAACTAAAGTAGAATTTGAAAACTGATACACGGCCATTGACTCCCGTGTCAAACTCCCCATCGCCTCTGCATCATAAATCAACCAATTGACAAATTTCCCTTCATGACTTTTGATTCTCTTCTCAACCTTCCCAGCTCCCGGTATTGTCCAACTCCGCCGAAACAGTTCAATATCCTCAATCCGTCAAATGTGCTTTTTGTTGACTGTGAAGTCACCCCAAGAGAGGCCCTAATTTCTGTTATTTCCAAGTAGACCAGACCAGTGGCGTTTGGTTCAAACTCCCCAAGGCTGTATGCAAAGTAATGAAAGCCAGCCTCCAGAACAAGAAAAGCCCTTCCGGACAAACAGACAACGAATCAACAACAACGCAGGCCAGCACTACGAAGACTCATAGCAACAGACGAAAGCAGCAAAGACATAGGGAAAATCACAAAGCAAGGCAAAACGTCAAACGCAGCAATCAGACACAGCAAATGACGGAAGAAAACAAGTCGAAGCAAATAGCTTAAATGAATTTGAACTGATGACAATCCACCGGGGCCGAAGATCTCCAACGCCAATCATGATTCAGACCAAGGAAATGGAGTGTGCGTGGTGCCGTATTTGAAATCCAGAGCTGCGATGAAACTTATGAACCATGATCCCAAGTCGAAGTTGAGGGTGGGTATCGTCACATCAGAAAAATCATTGCCAACAGGAAACCCCCATTGGGCACGACAGCCAATAACAAGGCAAGATAATCGAGTCCAAACGAAAAAGGAATATGCGGGGGTGGGTTGCGTGTATACCCATCGTCAACGAGTCAAGGTCGTGGTCAAATTAGTCAAATTACTACGAATCCCAAGTCAGCTGTGGCTCTTTAGACATATTTTCTGCTTTTCTTTGTAGAGTTGGTCATACCTGGGGGGGGCCACCAGGGCCGGGAGGGCCAGGAGGTCCAGGGGGTCCCTGAGGACCGGGAGCAGGCCCGCCAAAGTGCTGAGGACCATAACCTGGGCCGTGGCTAGGCATGCCCATGTAGTGAGGAGGAGGAGGTGCGGGGCGGTAGGGGGTGCCGACGCCGGAGTTGTTCTGAGATCGGCCCCAGCTGAGACGGACGCGCGAGTTGCCGATAGGATAGCCCTGCATCTGGTTGATGGCCATCTCGGCAGCGTGACGGTGAACAAACTGGACAAAGCCACAGCCCTTGCCGGGGGGGATCTTCACGTAGGTGATCTCGCCAAAGCCCTGGAAGAAAGATCGAAGCTCATCCTCGGTGACGTAGCCGGACAGGCCGCCAACGAAAACAGTGGTGTTGTTGGGGTCGGTGAACTGGTTCATCTGAGTGGCTGGGTTGAAACCGCCGTAGGGGAAGCCTTGCATGCCACCCCACATCTGCTGCTGAGGCATACCTCCCATCATGGGGCCGCCGTTGTGATGGCCATGGCCAAAACCGTGGTTGCCGCTACACAAGTCAGTCATGCCGGTCACTTGTCAGTGCAGGAAATAGAGGCCTACCGGTTCTTAGGGGTAGCGGTGGAGATGCGCATGGGACGGTTACCACAGTAAACACCCTGCATCTCCACAAGAGCACGCTGCTGGTCGTTCTCGTCGGAAAAGCGGACAAATCCATAACCTCGGCTCTGGCCGGACATAGCGTCGGTCATGATCTTAGCAGACTTGCAGGAAGGGAATCGCGCCTGGAAGAGAGAAACCAAAACGTATTCGTTGACCTCGGGGCCGAGATCGCCAACGAAAATGCTGTACTCAGGGCCACGGTCGTCACTGTAGGCAGTTAGCATCTGGTCGCGAGATTCGCTGGCAAATGAAGCTCACCGTCGATCAACCAGACCGCCGCCAGATGCCCAGTTAAGCTTGAACTGGCGGGAGCTGTTGGGAACAGGAGTACCGTTGAGGCCCAGGGCCTTGGTGGCAGCATCGGGGGAAGTGAACTCGACGAAGCAGTAACCGGCGTTTCCAGAGTTCTTATCGCGGATGACCTTCACGTTGACCGTCTCGCCGGCGGCAGACAGGAAGACGCCCTTGATAAAGTTCTCGTCCATCCAAGGCTCAAGCTCTCCCATCCTGAACTATAGTAAGCACATGCAGGAAAGGGGGTGCTCCACGTTGTGTCGAAATACATACCAAAGAGTTGTCTTAGGGGGCTCCTGGCCAGACCCGGGAGGGGGGGCAACCGAAGACATGTCGGGAGCAGGAGGAGTGCCGTTGGAGAAAGTCATTTGGCTAGCGGCAGGTCCACCATTAGCCGGCACCGAAGCGAAAGGAGCGTTGAGTTCCATACTGGACTGTGCTGTGGTCAGTTCACTGCCTCTGCAACACGACGATTGAGCTTGACTGCTTCGAGAGCGAAACGCGGCGCGCCACAAGATAATAGTCAGCGAGCACTTACTAATAATCGAAAGATGACCAGAAATGCTCAAAGAACCAAGAATACTCGACAGAGGAGCGGGAAACTAATCTGGTTAGAATTGTATGGCAATAGAGTGGCAAGTGTGCTTACAAAGAGATGTTGCGAGGCTTAAATGAGCAAGGCAACGAGACTAAAAGAGACTGCAGGACCTGTCAGCGGTTTGAACAAAGGCAAAAAAGATGAACAAAGATTGCGCTGTGCCCATAGCTGCCTAACGAGCGGAGATGGAATCGACGTTGCATGGGTGATTCAGACCACGCGAATAAAACGGGCCAGAGGATTCGTGATTCAGTGATGATCATCTCGGACAAACCAGGAATGTCGAGGCATTGCTTGGTTTTCGTGCGAACCGTTTAGCGACACACGTCCAAAGCAGGCACTCGGCCATCTCCAGCCGTTGAGAATCGAGGGGCAAAATCGTCATGGGCGAGCGATTGTCCTCCAAACTCCATCCAGGCAGCCAAGTGCATAAATTTTGCAGGTTCGAAGGCACAAGCGGGCGAAAAATGCGGAAGGTGATTAAACTTACCGAGCGTAAATCTCGTACACGTCGTGAACACCAAGTAGTAGGAGAGCTGCAGTTCAGAATTAGCATCGCAGCGTTTGTGTGTTTGTAAAAATGTGCATGGAGAGCAGAAATTGGTAGGCGAAAATAAGGTTGGTGCAGATTTTCGGGCAGGTAGTTGTTCCACATCCACAATGCCTAAATCACGAGGAACCAGGCAACTCTGCAACAGAGCACACAACGGCGCACCATTGCAGACGAGCGGCGCAAACAACATTCAGGAAATGCGGGGCACTTACTGCTGGGGGAACAGGGAATGCGAGAACAACCAAGTGAGTCGTTAGATATAGATGTCGTCAGACCTGCATTTGTTTATCAGACACAGTTCGAATCGACACGAGATGGCTCCAGAGGCATAATTGCCATTATTGGCCATCAATAAGTTGCTCACCTTCACGCCAAATCTATTCCACAGTGAATCCGAAGCTGCAAAACTGAAACTGGGAATTGGGAACGAATCGAGAAAGACTTTGTCCAGACCCAATACCAAGACTCCGAAAAGCAGTCGTACAGACTAGAATAAGAATCTCTCAGACGCCGTCACGCCGTTACAAGAAATGAAATGCGTGGGAGTGATCGAGATTGGAAAACGCAAGTTCGTAGGTTGAACGTATGCCCTACCAAGAATTCCTAAGGAATGTGGTATGAAAGCTGAAACGTTCCGGAAAAGAGTTGAACCTAGACATTACTGTTAGCAACCCTGAGGGACATGTTTCCCCTGTCTGATCTGGCTGTGGCAAGAGTCCTGTTTCGGTCTCGAGAGTCTGTCCGGGTGTGCATCTTTGCTGGATCCATAGGCCAGGCAAGGCCTGTTGGTAGCCATCGGTCCATCTGCAAGAAGGTTGATCTCCAACGGAATGCTTCCGATAGGCGGATGGAACTCAACAACCTCACCATCACCAGCAGGGCAATGCCGAGTGGTTGGTACCAGTCTGTTGGGCTCTCATCAACCAGGACGCCGACCTCGAATACGGGGCAGGGATTTAACCCTGGCCGTTGAGTTGTCAGACCCCTCAAGCACGGTATTGTAAACCAGCACGCAATCTTGACAACGCTTCCAAGGCGACAGCGGTTCCAGATCTGGCGCCGTTTGCGCTCCTGGCACAGCGCCTCCCCAAAGCTAGGCTGCGACATCTTCGAGCCGAGAGTAAATCATTTCCTCCTATCATATGCCCCACGACGCTCTTCATTGACAGATACTGGTGCGCCGAGTGGACCAGCCAACATTCAAGATTTCGATTCAGTGATAACGACGTCAGAGAGGGGCACCATATCGAGATGTCGGGCGCAGGTTTGCGACAGGACGGCCGGGCTTTCAAATTTTGGCAGGATGTCGCAGGAGATCGCTTCGAGATTGTCGTAGTCATACATCGTCGGCTACTTGAGGGGCAGAATCGGGCGGTCGGGTTGATCGGCGATGCGCAACAAATGCCCTACTGCGGGGCCAACGGAGAGCCTCTCGGGCTTCTCTCCTCATGGGAGTGCATCCCAGCATGTCCCAGCCTTGTCGCTGCGATTCCGTGGTAAGGTTTACCATCGCGCTTGTTGTCATCATCGTCATGCGACGTAGGTGAAGAAGGACTGGCTACGAACTCCAGTTCTCAAATTGCTGGCAGGTCGCCGTTCGCTCCACATGCTCAATGCCACAACGCAAGATACAGACATGACATAATAGGGAAAATTGGAGGGGAAAATAAAACTCACTTTTAGGCGCCAACAAAAACAACAGTAACTCTCACAGCCAAGTTTCCAAAACACGCGCAAAGGAAGAGCCGTGGGAACGTGATGATAATTGAGGGGGAAGGGAGGGATGTTGAAGGAGAGTCGTGGGATGAGTCGAAGTGCGGGAGAGGCAGTGAAAAAAGACAGAGCTTTTTTTTTTCTTAACCTTGCCTTGTTTGGGCCTTGGTCTTGGGAACAATCGGGGCGCGGGGACGAGGGTACGAGGGTAGGGGAAAATTATCGAGCAGGGGGGTGTGCTGCCGTATCCGCCGACAAGGGATCTGGGATCTGGGCCTGCTAAAGGTGGCACTGAAACACGACGATGTGCCACTGGCGAGTGACGGAGCTGCTGCAGGGTGCAAATATTGACGAGCTGGCCGAAGCTACGGAGTCTCCGGATACAAACGGCGGCGTCCACGGACAGAGGCAATTCCAAGAATAATCCACGGCGCCGGATGCGACAACAACCCGCAATTGCAAAAGGCCGTCTTGTTTGAACCAGGACTGCAGCAAAGGTGGGCAAAACTGTGTGGAAAGATGGATAGAAGAAAATCAGTGGGAGGGAAACCGGCCAGCGAGGGGCTCTAGAAAACAACCACACGAACAGTAACAACGGGGACGCGGATGCGCAACAGCGTGTGAGCGTGTGAGTGTGTGAGTGGGTGCGGCAGAGGGTGGGAGTGCTCTCGATGGGTGTGTGTGCGTCAATGTGGGGAGAATGGAAGGGAGGAGAAAGGCGAGGAGGCAATGCTGTGGGCCCGCCGCCAGGCTTCTCCAGCAAAGAAAAAGTCTCCCGCACAGTACGTATCGACACTACGGTCGGTGCAAATCCCAGCACGAACGGATGCGCAATAACGATGAGGGAAGGGCTGCGGGCCTGGAGGCGGGCTACGGGGAAGGGAAGGCGTGGGCTTTGCGCTACCGCTGGTGCCCATGATGGGGCTAGCGGTGTTTGGCAGGGCATGTCTTGCCCTACCTCTCTACCTGGTTTCGGCACGATTTGTGACCTGCACGAAACACGAGAACCTCGGCACAGTATGGGTCAAGTACCGTGCACGGAGCGAATGGGCAAGGTTCGGGCGGGCTAAGAACGAGTGGACAAGAGGAAGCTTTCCTTACCAAAAAGCCTGTTGCGCTGAGCAGACTTTGGTGGTGTGGTCACGACAACCAGGGCTATCCCTGCGCAGGCGTGCCGCTATCACACCTGCCTGGGGGCCTCCAGATGGAGCCCTAACCCGCTGTGGATTTTCAGCACTCGATGCTTCGATGCTAGGCCGGCCACACTGCCAGACGCTGGGCGCTGGGCGCTGGAAGCAGGACGGTCAGGGCGAGATGAACGATGCTACCCCTGCGACGAGAGCCCTGCCTTGGGTGGACCATGAAATCATTGGGCGTCTGGGAGGATGATGGGATAGATTGATTGATTGATCGAGCGGTCCGATCTAGGTAAAGTAGGGCATAGTGGGAGGTTGCGAGGTGAGGTGAGGGATCATCGCAGCAGCCATGGCAATGACAGTGCCTAAGCCTACCACCACACCAGCGAATTATCACCAACAAAGGAGCGCGCGCCCAGTGCTCTCTCCGCATCCGGATGGCGGAGACGCCTGGCGATTGAGGATGGGAAATCTCACTCGCAGCATTGGGACTTGCGGTCGCATTCCCGCCTAATGAAGAGCAGAGTCAATCGAAGATTCGAATGCGCCGGCGTTCTTCGTGCTGCGCTAAAATGATTGTTAGAGTTTGCTCTGGCCCGGCGATCGCATGGAATGAAGGGGTAAGCACCTAGGGCTACTACAGCCCAAGTCGACGACAGCAAATTCGTCGCCCCAAACGAGCCAATGCGATGATGAGAGCTGGCTCCCAGAGGTGGCCACGGTACGCATAAGCGCACGCACCATGATCCGGGCTTTGTCTCAACCCATCATTTGACCTACGTAGTTGTTTGTCCTTGCGGGAGCTCGGAGCTGAGCCATTGCGGAAAGCAATTGCAGGGCCGCCGTGCGAAATTGGTGTCTCAACCCACCGAGGCCCCTTGCTTCCACCAGCGTCACCCATCGGGAAGCCGTTGGACGTGTCAAGCTGCCGTCGTCGTGCCGTCCGAGACTCTCAGTCGCATCAATGTGCCACACAACGAGACAGCGGGCCCGGCGCGAGCCCCAGAAGCGAACGGACTGTTCCCAACGTCCGTGGCAACAAGGAATCCGGAGCCGTGCCGTCGAGCTTGGCCCCCACAGCTGACACTGTCAATCTGTCCATTCCTTCAGCTAGCGATCCAGGCGCAATCAATTACGTCCCAACTGCCATTGGCCTTCCACGGATCTTCGCTGGGTTGCGGAGGTTGATGAACGGATGAATTGAGACCCAACCGAAAACAAATCTCAGGCCCTGTTGTGGTCAAGCCGCATCCGTGCATGAGATGTTCCTGCGTCCGGACTTTGATTGCGACGAGTTCGGCCTGTCTCACACTGGCTCTCGCTATGAAGCCCAAGACCAACATCCTCCCTTTGCTCGTACCGACAACTACTAACCCACGGGAGCGATATGCTGGTGATAGCCCTCGTGCACAGGGTGTTGTTCTAGGGGGCTGTGGCGTGGATGCAGCAATTAGATGAGACCAGGGCTCGAGGTCCTGGCGTCGACCAGATCTTGGTCCATCACTCCAAACAGACCAAAGCTACTGCACTAGGGTTTGGAGCCAACCTTGTGGTGGGCGCTGATTTGCTTCTTGCCACGAGACCACAAGCTCAAAGTGTGAATTTCGCCTCCTCACGCCATTCAGGCTACGACCAAGCTGCGGAGAGCCACCGTCGCCAAATTGCTGTTGAGCTATCCCATCCACTGACCCCGGATAGGATGGGATTTGAATTGGGAGGGTGGCGCCGCAACGCGCCGTCGCCAGCGGTCTGTCGAATCAGGAGCAAATGGGAGCTTTTTCCAGGCATGTGGGCTCTTTGGTGCAAGTGGATCTGCCCGACACGTGAGAGATTATTTCGTACATTGGCCGCGATGCAGCATCTGCACAAGGGTGCGAGGTTGAACGGCAATGGCCCGAATACCTAATGCGATTGCCGTTAATTTCAGCAGGGCAAGCTACTGCCGCGAGCTTCCCGGTGAGAATCATTGCATGTCCCTCACTTATCAGCTGCTTTACCTCGGACATGCCACGGAGCCCAAGATCTGGCCTGATCAGCACCACTTGGTCCTCTCAGGTGAGACTTCGCTCTGCGTCGAGAAATGCTCAAAGCCCTAGGCATCTTCCAGCATTGGTCTCAAATGCTGTTTTGGATAGCGCAGAGGATAGAGAGAAGATGAAGGGCTATGCGAGTATACAATTCACCGTGCCATGACCCTGTCGCGCACCGAACCCTCACGGCCAATGGACGCCGCGCCTGGTTCTTTCTGGATTGCGATCAATTCCCAAGGGCCCTGGTCGCATTTTCATTTACAATCGCTTAATCGACCCGATTGCAGCCTGACTTTGCGAGAACTGAGCGTCGACATTGTTCTCGCTCTCCAGCCGCATTCGTCGCAACCAGGGCCCCGGATACTGCTTGCAGATCGTCCAGCATCCCTTGCAGCCCTCCCTAAATGCCCAAACTCAGCCGTGAACCGATGACGAATGGCCATTTTTAGAAGCCCGTAGGTCCAGAATAACCCAGTAACAAAGTGTCAGCTCAACTCATCCACCAATGCGACGGGCTTTGACAGGACTGTCGCCCCGTTCTGGGGCTATTCGGCCTTTTTTGGGCGAGGTAGGGAAATGCGCTGAGATTTTTAGCTCGAAAATGACACAAGAGTCACATCATTTCTGACAGGCATTAGTTAGTAGCAATGTGGTATCCAAGACCTCTTGTGCCCGGGTCCGGGGCTAGGGAGTGCCGTTATCAAGCGGGGCGTCGCTTTGTTTCAGCCCGCCAAGGCAAAAAAAAAAAGCCCTTCCCTTTCCCACAGTGATGCCATCCGTGCCCATACCCATGTCCCTCTTCGGTCCAAGAGAATTGCTTATTCGCCTTCGCTTTAGGCCAGTCACTAAATGACATGGCATTGGCACTATCCTTTTCGTGCATTTTCTTTTGGTTCTAAAGCCAATTCCGCTATTTTCTAGTGCAGCTGAAGCAGTGCCATGTCAGAACCATCTTGTACAGTGGAGAAGCCTGCATATTTATTTCTAGGTTGAGATAAGTAGAAGCTCCTTACATTCGCCTTTCTTTTGGCTCCCAGCTCTCGGTCTTTTTTTTTTTGTCGGGATGCCGAAATGAGCAAACACTGCCACAATCCGATGACGAAACGTTTGCATTCCCAAAGCGAGACGCAGGATTGGCGTTCGGGCAAAAAACTAGCAATGCTGGTGGCTTCTCGGCCTCCCGGATGGATTCTTTGGCGATCCTAGCCTCCCTGCCAGTCGGTATCGTATAACCCAAACAGAATCCCGACGTTTCCGGTTGTGGCCACCAAGTCGGTCAGGTGGATGCAAAAACCAATCCGGCTTCGACTTTCCGAGTTGACACTCAAGGCAAGCCACTGGATCCAGCTATGATGACGATGGACGTACTCGCAACCCGCTTGCGCTGTTGTTGTTCGTCGAATTAGAATGTCACCCTCCGGAGTGTGCTGACGACGTTGCAAGAGGGTTCCTTGTCCACACATAGTCGCATTGGGTGCCGGCTACCTGCTACACCGCAGTGGCATTGGCCACACCAAGGCAAAATCCCAGGTTCCTGTTGGCTCTTCCTGCATAGGGGTCTTGGTACACCCATGTGGGAAGTCGATTGAGGTTAGAGCCCGTACAGTAACCGGATCGCCAATTCCCGCATCAAAATATCACCCTATTGCAGCATCGGTCAAGCAGATGACCATCATTTTTTTTTTCACCGTAACCATATTATGAGCATTTCCCATTTCGCGCCTCTCCACGCGAGCCACTTCGTGGGCGCTGCGAACATTATGTAGTTGTGCCTCCTATCCTTCCAAACTCCGCATTTGTCACATTAAAGAAGCAAAACCAAAGAGGAAACTACGGCTCTATTTGTAGAAAATATTTATTTCATGGTTATAATTCCCATCAGTCAAAGGCCCAACATAGAGAAATAGCGAAAATGCGATTGCTTGTTGGATTTTGGCTTTTCAAGGTCGCATCAATTGGACTGTTCGGTCACGTGATAACATTTTGGAAGATCAAGTTGGAGTATCTGGTATCTTCTGTGCTTAGTCATTGTCGTGACCACCTAGGTTTAACGAAACAACTCGTCACCGAAAGCTGCCTGCATCAGGTCGCGAGGGTGTAGCGTAATCGCTCAGCCGTCTTTTCTGATTTCTTTGAAGTTTTACTCAGTCTTCATGTTCTTCGGCGTTTCTTGAGTGAAATCAACTGATCCCATCATCTCCGCGGCGACAGAACCCCGCGTCGGCATCACAACACGATCTAGCACCGCCACCCATCATGGCAGCCCCTCCAACGAAAGAGCGAGAATTGCAGCTATTAGACAGCGTAGAACTCAAAATTCTCAATGTCGCCAATAAGGAAGAGAAGTTGCATCAACTCTTGCAACGATACCTTCCCCCAGTCCTGCTCAAGGCCGCAAGTGAGCATGCTCAAGTGAGAGCCAAGGTGAGAGGTCATCTAAGCACTGTAATATTCTGTCGCTAATGTTTTGCAGGTGGTACAAATATTTGCAAGACTCAAAACCTTCATTCAGCCACCAGAGCAAGTACCCTGCAGCTTCATCTCCCATGATTTGTGGGTAGGTGCTAACGACTTGACTCTAGGGTTATCTTGCCAGTGGGTACGCTTCTTGGCCAGTACAAGTCAAGCGATTCTCCATTGGTCAAACAACTAGATCTTTCTGCTATTCAGCATAGTCTGGAACGCATAGATGATGATGATCGAAGAGACATTATTCCCAAAGCCCTAAAGGCATTCTCCAAGGAAGAAGGTCAATCCAGGGCTGGCCCTGTGTTCCACATCATCCTTCGACTGTTGCTAGACATCCGTATCCCTCCAAGGGGCAGCAAGGACGATGAACAGTTTAGAGACGCGATCGGTCTCTCGGACGAGGCCGATGCAAAGTATCTAGCCAAACTCATCAACATCTTCCTCAGATTGAGGACTCCTACAAACGCTAATCAAACATGGGCTGCGGCAAACCCAACACTCTCGCAGCAGGAAGTCGATCTTCTCTCTGTTGAGAATCCTCAGTCGCTCAAAGTCTTCCAGCGCATGTCGGAGCTCAAAGTAAAACTTGTAGCCTTTTTGGCAAGCGGTGCATTTACAGACGAAGAAAAGTTCTTGCCAGCCATCTACGCGGCATCAAGCTTCGATAATAGAGTTGCATCGTCAGCGGAAGAAATCCTCAAGAGAAGCTCCGTGTCTATGGAAGATGAATCCCTCATGAAACGCTTGTTCCAGGCGCACTCAAGCCTGCCCGCCGCTTATCGAACTCGAATCCTAAATATGCTTTCGAAATCCACAGCTTCAACCACAATGTCAGAAGATGTCATGGCTGTGGTAAATCTGGACTTTGCTCCGCCACAACTTGACGATGGTTCCGAAGATCCTTTGCAACCGGCGAGTGCTCTTGAGCGAACCAAGCTCCACAAAGCCCTATTCCAGTACATCTCCTGGGTAGCTCGTGTTGGGCCTTCGAAAAAAGGTTTCACAATTGCGTTTCCCCTAATTCAGAAAATGAGGTCATACATTGAAACTCAGGGATGGCCTGCCCCTGAAAACACATCTCAAGATGACATCACCCTTCGATCAAAAGCCTACGAAACCATTGGGGTTTTGGCTAGAAGCGCTGACATGACTATTGAGGAGAGGCTTGATCTCGCAAACTGGCTTTTCCGTTCTCTGTCGGAAGACCCTGTCAATGACGCAGTTATCAATATAGATGGAGCTCTGTCTAGCCTCACGGCAAATATTGCAGCAATGGCAGGAAAGGAAGCCGAGAAATTAAAGACGATGCTTCTCACATACATGACTCTTCCCGATCAACCACCTGCTTTCAGGAGCACACGTCATGCCGTTGTCAAGTGGGCAAACCAGTGTCTCAAATTTTCCGACGTGACCGGACGTTGGCTCGATATTCTTGCCATTGGTGGAAGACAAGACGAGCGAAATGATGTTGTGGAACAGGGACACAAGGGACTTGACCCATGGACCTACTTTGCCCACGTTGAAACCAGCCCATCCCTCCCGGACTGGCGTGATATGGTAATTAATTTCTTCGGGACATTGATCGAGCCAAGCTCTCACGCGGAGGCGCAATCATTGCCCGAGTGGAAAAACCAACCCCATTCGGTGTTTCAAAACTTTGAAGGATCTCGACTAGCTGCGTTTCCAGTCGCACTTCGATATGTCAAGCACATCATATTCCTCACCGCTCTAGGCGATGAATTCAAGGTTGAACCAGACTGGATGCAAACTCTTGATGCTCGAGTCAAAACCGATATTAAGACTCGAGAAAAGATTCTCGCATACCTTCGCACCATCGACAGCGGGTTTGTTGTCTTCTACCTCAAGGCCTGTCTCGATGGCGCTTCTGTTGAGGATTCTCCAATCACGGAAGAATGCATTCGCTGCTTCGTAGATGTAGCATCCCTTAGCCCAGGTGGAGCTCTCGGTTTCTTGACAAAATTCAGCAACAACCTCCTTCCACTAATTAAGTCCAATAACAAGGAAAACCGTTCGCTTGGTGCTCGAGCATTGGGTATTCTAGCGGCCCATTTGGCGAACGACTCGTCCTCTGTCGAGAACTGTTGTAAAACGTTGCACTCGTTGTTTGACAATGCCGAGAAGGCCGTGGGCCCAACGCTCAATGCTGCAGAGGGAGCCCTCTTGGCATTCAGCCACCTCTGCTCCCGTTGCGTGTACTATGGCCAGCCTCTTCCAAGTGACGTCGTGTACCCTTCATCTTTGCTAACTGGCGAAAACGTCATCTCTTCTCTTCACGATGCGGCGCTGGAATCCTTTGCACAGCTCTGGACAGCCGGGTTGGCCATTCCCCCTCATGAAGGCAGCGAGTCTATTCAGGTCATTGTCGAAAAGCTAGCGGTCCAGGCAAAGAAAGGTAATGAAAAGGCCATTCTTGCTCTTGGAAGGCTGGCTACCGGCTTGGAAGAGACTGCTGAAGATCAGAGCGAGAGTGAGGACAGCGACGGTTGGTCGCACGGAGTCCTGGGCTCTATCCTCAAAGAGCTCTTTAGTCTTCACGAGATCAAGAGAGTAGAAGTACAGTTCACCGTTGGTGATGCTATTACTGCGGCACTTGCCCGTTGGGACTCGGATTATGTCAAACTGACGAGTGATGTTGAATCTCGCAGCTGCCACCAGCGTGCTGGTGTACGCGAATCCAGATTGGTGGCTGCTCTCAACAAACTCTTCAAGGACTCGAAAGCCACGAAACCATCGCTTCTCAAGGCCTCTGGCATCTGGCTCTTTTGCATTGTCCAATACTGCTCTCATCTTACAGAGGTTCAATCAAGGCTGAGAGAGGCGCAAGCAGCATTCATGCGCCTTCTCAGCGCAAGGGATGAGCTTGTACAAGAGACGGCCTCGCGAGGTCTATCTCTAGTTTATGAAAGAGGCGATGCTGACCTAAAGAGCGCCCTGGTCAAGGATTTGGTGTCCGCCTTCACTGGCACCGGCACCCAACTCAAGGTCGACCAGGAGACCGAGCTCTTTGAGCCAGGTGCTCTCCCCACTGGCGAGGGCAATTCCATCACTTCCTACAAGGATATCGTCAACCTTGCAAACGAAGTTGGTGATCAAAGGCTTGTGTATAAGTTTATGTCCCTGGCTGCGAATGCTGCAACCTGGTCCACCCGATCCGCCTTTGGCCGGTTTGGACTCAGTAACATCCTTTCAGAATCAGAAATCGACCCCAAGCTGTACCCAAAACTGTACAGATATCGATTCGATCCCAACCAAAACGTTCAGCGCTCAATGGATGACATTTGGAAGGCTCTTGTCAAGGATTCTGCCGCAGTTATCGACACACATTTCGACGCAATTCTGGAGGATCTTCTCAAAAGCATCCTAGGTCGTGAGTGGCGTATGCGAGAAGCGAGCTGCGCTGCCATATCAGACCTTATTCATGGAAGGCCATTCCCTCAGTATGAAAAATACTACCAGGACATTTGGTCGGCTGCTGTCAAGGTCCTCGATGATGTCAAAGGTACCGTACGCGAGGCCGCTCTACGATTATGCATGACCTTGTCGAATGGCCTAGTAAGGCAGCTCGAAGAAGGTGCCAACGGGTCGGCTGCTCAGGCGATGATGAAGGAAGCCCTTCCTTTTCTACTATCCCACAAAGGTGTTGAAAGCTCCGTGCAGGAAGTGCAAATCTTTTCAACCATTACCGTATTGAAGATTGCAAAGCAGGGAGGCAAGTCGCTCCGACCTTTCATCTCCGACATGGTCTCGCAACTTCTCGGATTGCTCAGTTCCATTGAGCCACAGCAAATCAACTATCACTATCAGAGAGCAGGTGAGGACAGCCGAGATCGGATCGACAGACTTCGCTCCCAAATGGTGAACGCCTCGCCCATATCCGAAGCAATTGAGAATGCGCTGCGATTCATCGACGCCGATGTCATGGCCGATTTTGCCCCCAAGCTTGAGGCCACAATCAAGAGTGCTATCGGCATGCCTACCAAGCTTGGCTGCAGCCGGGTATTAACCACTCTGTTTACTCGTCACGTCAACGATATCAGACCGTTTACTGCCCGACTCCTTCAACTTATGGAGAAGGTAACTATGGATAAAAATGACGAAGTCAGTCAAGCCTATGCCCGTGCTACAGCCTACATGATGAGAAGCGCACCAGACACTGGGAAGCAACGATTTTGTGAGCGATTCATCAACATGTATTTCAACGCTGAGGATGAGACAAAGCGTCAAAAGGTTGCTGATGTGATTGTGGCTTTGGCCAAGATCTCATCTGACCACTTCTCCGCACTTGAGACGGAGTTACTGCCGTTTTCTTATCTCGGTGCCCATGACACAGATGAGTACACCAGCAAGGTGTTCCAAGAAGTGTGGAGCCAGCATGCTGGAAGCAGTCGCACTGTCGTTCGTTACGTCTCGGAGATTGCAAGCCTTGTTGAACGGTGCTTGGATACACAGCAGTGGGCAATTCGACACGGCGGAGCTTTTACGGTTGCAGCCATGGTGAAGGATGTTGCCAGCGCTAGCGATGCCAGTGGTCAGATTAGCGACGCCAATCTCACCAAGATCTGGCCAGTGTTCGATAAGACACTCGCGCTGAAGACCTTCCCAGGCAAGGAAAAGCTACTTGAAGCTTATCCAGAGTTTGTCGAAAAGGGCCGAGCTCTTTGGACCGCAGACTCGAAGATTGCGGCCCAGATGAAGAAAGTGGCACTGAGGGAAGCCAAACGAAACAATGAAGAATACCGGATCCCAGCTTTCCGCTGTCTTTGGAAATTTGCCAGGGCTCGCGATGATCTTGATCTCCTGGACGATATCGCAGGTATCGTGATACCGTACATGGAAGAGCTCAAGGATGAGGATAAGATGGAAGTTGATTCGAAAGAAGACATGCTGGAGAAGACTGCCTCGAACGGACTAGAGGCCATTGCCCGAGGGTACGGCCCTGCAAAGATCGAGGAAGATCCGCTGGCTGTTCTCAGCAAAGTTCTCGAGCTCCTCAAACCGTTCCTCTCGAGCCCCAAGTTTGCGACCATCAAGCGTCAAGTGTGGTATGAGAGCGTGCATGACCTAATGGAGGACGCCAAGACCCCATCAGCAGCGGCAAATGACGACAAGGGTATCGCCGTCACCTATCTACTCAGTCTGGACATGGATCTAGTGGATGTTGGCACCGAGCCTCAGCGAGTGATGAGAGCAAAGGCAATTGGTGCTACGCTCAAGGCAAAGGCCCGAGGTGTGTTTGGACAATCAGGGCCAAGTATTGAACAGTTTAAGGAGATGGTGAATGGAGCGCTAGCTGGAGAACGTTCACTAGAGGTGCAAAAGGTTTTGAAGGAGATTTTGGCAGAATTAGCATAGGTTTGTGCACCGCATGTATTTGGTCTGCAAATTATGCCGCAACTTTATTCAGCGCGCTGAAATTTAAAGCAACATTTGTTGTAAATTAAGTTGTAAATCTGATTACAATGCTCAGCGTTGCTTGAAGTGCGAATTGATTGTGTGATACAAGCATGCGTGGGCTGTAACGACTTTTGAGGATGGTGTATTGTAGATGGAGGACCTGTTCAACAAAAGCTTGACAATAGTTGGCTCTACGCCTCAGAGAAGCGCACTTTAATCAGAACATGAAAATTTGTCCATGATTAACAAATGACGTATTGAGCTATTGATCACAAATGCCATGTCAATCAATTGCCGAGCCTCATCAGGCTGAGGTTTAGGGTAGGGTGGCGGTCGCGTAAATTGATTTTCCGCGACGCCTTTTTCCAAGGCATATTTTTTTTCCTTGCGGATGGTTGCGTCACTGCGGTTGGGTGCCTGTGTTTCGGGTGCCTCATGTGGGGGACCTATGACCCCTATGACTTAGCATGGCGGTCGGCACTTTAGCACTAATGAGCCGGCGGCTGTTGGCTCTATTTGAGCCTGGTTGATTCCGGAATCTGGTCGATCAGGCTGTCGTCATGCTGCTGTTGCTGGCGCAGAGGGTCGCATCAAGGCAGAGATAGTACACGACAACGACACATTCAGGAGACGGCCGCAGGACACCTCCAACCCCTACGCACGTCATCGCACAGTGACATAAAAAACAGCTGTCAGTGGTGGTTGCACCCTTCTGTCCAACTTATAGGCGGGGCAGCAGTATCTTCAGAGGCCCTCACCCACCGCCCGCCCAATCGTTGGCTGGGGCCTGAAGATAGCATCGCACCGACGTCAAACGTTTTCCACGCCGCCTTTTCTTTTTCCCCGACGCAGCCCATTTCCCCGATTCCTTCGCCTCGCCCGCCCTGCACTGCTTGTATACGCTGTCAGGTGCTGGACTGGAGACGTCTTGCTGCTCCTGTCTCTTCTTTCTTCCCTTCCTCTCCCCCTCCTCCCCCCTCTCTCCCACCTCCATCTCCCACTTTCCACCTCCCACTTCCGCTTTCGCTGCCACGCCCACCATGGACGAACACATTGCCACCTTCAACGCCATCACGGGCGCGAGCCCCGATGTAGCTCGCAGCTTCCTCGAGATGACGGCCGGAAACTTTGAGCGCGCCATCGAGCTCTTTTACGAGAACCCGGACCTCGCCTCTGGAGTCGGGGCCGGCCTCTCGGCCAATGCCGCCAGTTCTGCGCCCGCCCCGCGATCCAACATCGGGCGGCAAGACGACGATGGCGTCATCCACATCGACACCGACGACGACGAGGATATGCAGTTCGACAACGACTCGGACAATGAAGAGAGCGAACGCGCCGCTGCCGCACAGGCTGCCGCCATCGCCCAGGAGGAGGAGGACATGGCCATGGCCAAGAGGTTGCAGGAGGAGCTATACCAGGAGAACCACGGGTCGGGTTCAGGCCCCGGGGCCGACGATGTGCGGGCACCCATTGCCCGCACCACCGAGACCCTCGTGGCTCCGGGAGGTGGCTGGGCCGGTGACGATAATGGCGTTGAGGCCGCCCTTTTGGAACAGTTGCGGAGGAGACGACAACAGCCTGGTGAGCCTAAGCTAACTCATGATTTGATGCAACACAGCTCCCATACTGACACACCGTTTTTGCTACAGGTCGATCTGGCGGTCCCTTTTCACAGCAGATTTGGTCCGACCCCGAACGCACAGGTTCTTCATCGTCCCAGCCCAACGAAAATGGTTCCCACGCAAGACGGCTAGAAGACCTCTTCCGCCCGCCCTACGATCTTATGGCCCGCATGAGCTGGGACGAGGCACGAACGTTGGGTAAGGAGGATAAGAAGTGGATCATGGTGAATTTGCAGGACATGAGCGACTTTAACTGCCAAGCTCTGAACCGCGACATCTGGAAGGACAAGGCAGTGCACGAGATCGTCTCCGAAAACTTCATCTTTTTGCAGTACGACAAGGACTTCCCCGACGCCGAAGAGTACATCACCTTTTACTTTCCCAACCAGACCCATGAGAACCCTGATAACTACCCCCACGTCTCCATTATCGACCCGCGGACGGGCGAGCAGGTCAAGGTGTGGAGCGGCCGGCCATTCCCCGCCGCCGACGATTTCCACGCCGAACTCGCCGAGTTTCTCGACCGCTACAGTCTGGCAGCCAACAGCAAAAACCCCGTGGCCAAGTCAACGGCTTCGAAGCCTCGGGTGGTGGACGTGGAGCGAATGACAGAGGACGAGATGTTGGAGATGGCCCTCCAGAACAGCTTGGCCAGCACTGCAGACAAGGGATCGAGCTCGACGCCGAACGTGCATGATCCGGATGCCCTAACCAAGACGCCAGAGCCATCAGCTGCTGCTGAAGGAAAGGGCAAGGAGCCCGAGGAGGCGCAGAGTCCATTTGCCCAGATTGCCAGCACCAACCCACACACGGAGCCCGAAAACAACCCAGCCACGACGACCCGTATTCAGTTCCGACATCCGACTGGACGTGTTATCCGCCGGTTTACCTTGCAGGATCCAGTGCGCAGGATCTACGAGTGGCTCAAGGCGGAGCCCCTGGAGGGCAAGGAGGGCATCGAATTCGAGCTAAAGAAGATGCCCCAGGGCCAGGACCTGATCGAGCACTTGGATCAAACTATCGCGGACACAGGGCTGAAGCAGGGAACGGTCATGATTGAGTTTATCGAGGACTAGAGAGGGGATACGAATGTCAGGAACGATATGCACGCAAATGACGATGGCTGACTGCTTTGGTACATATGGAAACCGTGAAGCTCGAGGAAGGATATATTTTTTTTCTTTGTTTGCCCATAGATGAAAGGAATGAACTGAACTGGAACTGGGCCGGGCAGAACTGGTCTGAAGGTTATGAAAGCATGCATAAGGGGGCAAGGACAGGATCAGTTGGCATTTTGCTCTTATTATTACTCGGCCTTGATTGTTCTCTTGGGAGACCGACTCCTTTACTTGCTTGAGACGAACTGGAGCCCAGGTAGTTGAACTTATTTTTATTAGACGCGTCTGCACTTGTGATAGACAGGGCAGCAAAGCGCAGAGCACGACAGGACATTGGCGGCAGGACAATTGATTCAGTTGCAATGCGAGGGAGAAGACCGATCAGTGCTGCGACTGTGTTGACGCACAGCCGGGTCCGCCCGATGACGTTATGCTGGAACATGGTGCGGGTGGCAGACAAGTCATGATGGCCAGACAATTGTCTTGTTTGCCCCGTATGTTGGAGCTAGCGGTGCGAGGGATGATGAGGGGCAGGCCAACGAACCGGGGACAATCAAGACGACTGTCGGCCGCCGACAAAGGATGGAAATGAGGACGAGGGCATGAAAGAGACAAAGAAAGATAGTCGGTATTAGTTGAAATGACAAGACAGCCACTTGCCCTCAGCTAGGCTAAGGCGCCGTCGGGTTCACAGACATGCAATCTCGTGCCTCTCGTCCAATGGCGTGGCCCAGGAACCACGGGCTGCAACCGGATCGGCCGCGACCAGGGCATGTTTCCCGACGGCCAATGGACAGGGGCGTCCTTTTTGGAAATGACGGGTTGGACGGACGGGATACAGTGCCGAGAAGGGGCAAAACGTGCCATGTGTGTGTTTTGTTGGCGAACATCTGTCCAGCAACCAACTTGACTGGACGGGAAGAGCTGACGCCATGCCCCCCCCCCCCCCCCCCGATGGCCGATGTTGCTGGGCTGATTTGCCAGGGGATGCGCCTCTTTGCTCCCGGGTTGCCTTTAGCGCGTCGCTCCCCCACTGTCACATCCTCCCCGCGCAACGGCCCTTGAGTGCTGGCGCATCGGGCAGCCCCAGCCAGCCAGGCACCGGCCGGTTTGAGGGCCTGACCCCCTAGCGCGCCGGAACTATCCAGTGGGAATCAGATTGGAACCTGAATAAAGAGCAGGATGATGATGATTTCTTTTTTTTATTTTATTCATTCATTTTTATTTATTTCTATAAATAAAAGAGATGGATTATGATTTCAATAGCTATGGAAGTTTTCTTCGAGTTTACATTTATATTTCATTTATTGATTCATTTTTCATTTTCTGTTGAATTTCCATCATCTGCACAAACCCGTCTCCCAAACAAGGATCAACTCGACTCGCTCCAGGTACGTAACCCCACCACCACCTCCTAGCCAGCCCAGCAAAGGGCTACAGGGGGGGCCATCCACGTTCCCCTCATTGCCATACGCATAGAAACAAGCGCACAGGCTGTGACGCCCGCTGGTCACACCAAACAGCAAGGTCCCTGGGCTGGTTGCTGCTCAACAACCCCACAACTGCAGTTGACGGGGACCAAAACACTGCGCTGACGAATCGAAGCCGCCATTGCGTGCAGCAGAGCTCGTCCAAGAAAACAAACGCCTGTAACCAGCGACCAAGCTTGCACCCGACCAACCACTGGCCAGCGCAGCCGCACCGCACTTGTTTTTTATTGTTTTTTTTTTAATTGCAAGCAATTGGCCCATGCTGTCTTCTCTCACTTCTTGTCTCATTCTCACTGCCTCATCACTAATAATCCATCCTTCCTTACCACTTGGCGCCTGCTTTGGTTGTTTCCCCGTTTTGCATTCAATCTATCTTATCCCTTTTCTGGCTTACCCGTGCGGCGCTCTCTATCTCTCTCTCTCTCTCCTTCCCCCCCTTGGCTGCGTGTAGGTGGCCTAAATCGCCCGAGACAAGTTACGTCGACGCCTCGTTATTGTTTGGTGGGGATCCCGCCAGAGCGACACCGCCAACTCGGGTACATACAACTGCGGGACAGGCCCCTTCTTTCTCTCTCTCTCTTCTCGTTTGCACGTTGGGTGACGAGCTCGCAAACGGGGGCACTAAGCCTGATCGACTTTTTTTTCTTCTTATTGCAAAATCTCTCATTACCGAACCCAGCATCTCCATCCTCCCCCCGCGGCCGAGTCTTGTGTGTCCTGTGCACCGCTATCTTTCTCCCCGCCCCCTCCGCGAACGAATCGACGTGCGAGACTAGACAGCGGCCACCATGGCGGACCGCGAACGAGAGGTGGACGAGGGGAACGAGGCACTTGACCCGGAGCTTCTGTACTCGAAGGAATTCTGCATTGGTTCGTCTCCCTGCTGCGGCGCAGCGCTGCGGACGTTGTGGCTGGCACGGTCATCGCTAACGAGGGGTCGTGCTGTCAACAGGTGGTGGTAGCTTCGGCAAGGTCTACAAGGGGTACGCACGAAACAAGCTGCACTCTGCACTGCACACGGGGAGGCAAATTCGCTAACTGCGTGAGCACAGCGTCGACAAGCGCACCGGCCAGGCCGTCGCCATTAAAGTCATCGACATCGAGAGCGCCGAGGACGAGGTCGAGGATATTATCCAGGAGATCGCCATTCTCTCGGAGCTCCAGTCTCCCTACGTCACCAAATATCATGGGTCCTACGCCAAGGGTGCGGAGCTATGGATCGTCATGGAGTTCTGCTCTGGGGGCAGCTGCGCCGACTTGATGAAGCCGGGCTTGATCGGCGAGGACTACATTGCCATTATAATCCGAGAGCTGCTCATGGGGCTTGACTATCTGCATTCAGATAAGAAACTGCATCGGGACGTCAAGGGTGAGGAGCTACAACCAAGATCCTGGAGTAGTCGATTGTACTGACAATACTCTCCCAGCTGCCAATGTTCTGCTCAGCTCCAACGGCCAGGTGAAACTTGCTGATTTCGGAGTCTCGGGCCAGCTGTCAGCAACCATGACCAAGAAGAATACCTTTGTCGGAACCCCATTCTGGATGGCGCCCGAGGTCATTAAGCAGTCCGGGTACGACCACAAGGCCGACATCTGGTCTCTAGGCATCACTGCCCTCGAGCTGGCCAATGGAGAACCTCCGTATGCTGACATTCATCCAATGAAGGTCTTGTTCCTCATCCCCAAGAACCCACCTCCCAGGCTGGAGGGCAACTTCACCAAGGCGTTCAAGGAATTCATCGAGCTCTGTCTGCAGCGGGATCCCAAGGAGAGACCTACCGCCAAGGACTTGCTGCGGCATCCGTTCATTAGACGGGCCAAGCGGACCACATACCTAACGGAGCTCATTGAGCGACATAGTCGGTGGGCGGCCACTCATAAGGGAGATGAGGAAGACACATGGGACACCAACAGCCACAGAGCGCCCCCACGGGAGAAGGTGGACGAGGACATGTGGGATTTCGGCACCGTCAGGTTGGTCGGTGAGCGGGGAGGACTTGTCACGAGGCCAGGCCTCAACGCCATGGACGAAAGCGCAACCAATGCGCGCGCGGCGCGGTCTGCGGAGAGCACAGATGACTACGGCGAGCGACGACGCGAGGCTAGCCCGACCAAGTTGAGAGACTATGCGCTGCAGACGAGCGAAACAGTAAAGGCGGCGCATGCTGGAACAACGAGACAGGCGAGTCCCCAGAGGAAGCCGGTCCCTGTGCCCCATCAGCAAGAACCGGAGCCGCACCGCCCAATACAATACCCACCGCCAGGATTTGGATCTCCCACCAAGGTCCCTCTTCCCCAGAGCCCGATGAAGCCAGTGGTAACACGGGAGGTTATTGAGACGCCACGCGCAAGGCCAGCGCCCCCGTTGGCCACGGGGCAGTCTCCCGATTACGACCGCGAGTTACAGAGTCAATTGCAGCGTGATATGGGAAAACTAAACCTCAGCTTGCTGACGTCGCCTGAGGGAAACACAAATTCATCGTCTTACGCGAATGAGTGGTCTGCGCCACCAGTGCCCCCCCTGCACCAGACTCCCTCCCGGCCTTCTGCCTCCAAGCCAGCGCCGTTGAGCCTACCGGAGATTCCTCCATACAAGGGCAGCCAATACCCTAACCAGGGCCATAGAGTGCCGTCGGTGCAGCGGGTTCCTCCCTCACCACCCACGATACCTGCGCCATTGCAAACACAGGGACCTCGACCTTTGCCTTCAAAAGCCGAGTCCCCGGTTCCGTCTGAGTTCAGCATCGCCCCCTCATCGTTCCCATCACCGGCCCCAGCCAACCCCAACGGGGAGCTAGACGCGCTCAACGACGTCATCTTCCCGGCACTTGAGGAGGCGCTTAAGAGGCGACAGATTCACCTCCAGCAAGTGTTTAAGCCTGGCCAGAACCCGTCAATGGTGACACCCAACCAGCAGCGGGCCGAGGCAGCACACGAGAAGCTCCGGAAGCTGGTGTACAAGCTGGCGCACGTGTGCAAGGAGATTGACCACTACGACAAGGCTGAGCCTGTCGGGATGGGACGGGAGGTGGGAAGCTTCCTGGAAGGACTCCTCGAGGAGATTCTCGTGAGGGTAGAGCCGCTAGACGAGGACGAGGAGGTGTAAAGTAGAGTGTTTTGGGGCGTCTACAAGACCGGCGCACGATGAGATTCAGCCAACTGTCTGCACGAGCAAATGAGGGCGGTTCTTTGGGAGTTTTATGGGAATAGCATGGAATGAATTACTGTGTGCAATAGTCAGGGATTGGGCAATGGGGAATTTTATGTACGAGCATGGTATGGACACAGGATCGCATGATGGGACGAGGATGGCTGGGCAGAAGGGCCAGGAGCGATGGACAAAAGGGAAATGCGCTTTTTTTTTATTTTTTACTTGTTCATGATTTGCATCATCATGTTATCTTGTTATAAAATGGCGCTTGTTGTTTCTCAGCACCAACCAGCAAAGCTATTGGGGGTCGTTTTTGTTTGGGGATGACGAAGATGTAAGTGTGAGTTCAAACCCAAAAAGTTTCCATGAGCTGGTTGGGTTTGAGCGCTCACTTGCACGGAAAGGTCTTGATCTCGAAGTACAGCGGCATCCAATCAAGATGATGTCGCTGACCGGGTGCTAAGAAGTCATGGTAGCTCCACGGGAGGATATAATAAAGGGATTACACGATGAATATCGACGGTGTTTGCTTGCTCGGGTAGAAATATGCACACGCGCACCATCGACGAAAGCGCTCGGGAATTGACCGGGGGCTGCAGAGCTGCATTTTTGGTTTTTTTTTGGCTGATGTGGAGAATTGGAGAACCCCCACATTCGAGGTTGCAGGGTTGCAACGTCAACCCTTGTTATAGTGAATGAAATTTTTTTTCTTGGTGTTTGTTTTTTCCTGTTTGCTGTGGAGAGCTGAAGTTTTTTTTTTTTTTTTTTTTTTCAGTCAAGGTTGATACATTTATGGATTTTTAATAGTAATGAATGATTGAAAGAGACGTGATGAGAGAGCACTGAAACAAAATCATCACCAGTATTGATTGATTGTACACTTTCTTTCCATTTTCTAGTCGTATTTTGATTCCTCTCTGGGGTACTTTGGTTGGATGGCATTCATTGACTTACATGTAAGTGGATGAAATTCCGATGCGCCTGCATAAAGAAACCAATTCCGACGTGGAAAATATGCATTTACGGTTAAAAGCAAAGTTATCAGCTACAACTCCCAACTAATGCAACTGAGGCTTGCAAGGCCTTGCGCGCCTGAAAGTGTGAAGCTCGGCTGACAGCAAAAGGTCCGAGCCGAGTCTCGGTTCTCCACTGTGACGAGGATCCGGGGTTACAAACGCCCAGCATGACACGCAACCCATTGGGCAAAGTCAAAAATACAACATGGAGAGATGAATAGATGAACACAATCACTGGGACGAGTATTGGAGAGAGAAAAAATATGTACTTTGTTTGATTCTTGTATTATGTCCGGAACACAGTGGGATATCAATGCACTAATCTATAAGAGGAAAATATTTACACAGTCTCCATCTTGTCGAGGATGGCTCGGGTGAACTCGTGGGTGGTGGAGGCACCGCCCATGTCGGGGGTGCGGACCTTGCCCTCAGCAATGACGGCGTAGGTGGCCTTGGAGATGCGGTTGGCGTGCTCGTCGAGGCCGAGGTGGCGCAGCAGCATGCTGCCGGACAGGATCATGGCCGTGGGGTTGGCCTGGTCCTTGCCCTTGATGTCGAGACCGACGTGACGGCAGCCAGGCTCGAAGACGGCCACCTCGCGGCCCATGTTGCAGCCGGGGACGATACCGGGGCCGCCGACGAGGGCAGCGCCGATGTTGGAGAGGATACCACCGTACAGGTTAGGCATGACCATGACGTCGAACTGCTGGGGGCGGGAGACAGCCTGCATGGAGGCGTTGTCGACAATCATGTCGTTGACCTCGAGGGTGGGGTAGTCCTTGGCGACCTGGTGGAAGGTGCTGCGGAAGAGACCGTCGGCCAGCTTCATGATGTTGGCCTTGTGGATGCAGGTAACCTTGGAGCGGTTGTTGGCGAGGGCGAAGGAGAAGGCGAACTTGGCGATGCGCTCAGACTTGGCGCGGGTGATGATCTTGAGCGACTCGACGACGCCGGGGACGCTCTGGTGCTCGAGGCCGGAGTACTCACCCTCGGTGTTCTCACGGATGATGCACAGGTCGACGTCCTTGTGGCGGGTCTCGTAGCCGGGGATGTTCTTGATCAGGGAGATGGAGGCGTAGATGTCGAGCTCCTGTCGCATGGCGACGTTGAAGCTCTGGTGGCCGGAGCGGCTGATGGGGGTGTGGAGGATTCCCTTGAGGCCGAGCTTGTTGCGCTTGAGAGAGGCTACGCTCTCGCGGAAGGCATCCTCGGTGCGGCCGGCGCCCTCGAGACCGGAAACCTCGACCTGCTCCCACTCGATGGGGACGTTGTCGGCCTTGAAGACGGTCTTGACCGACTCGGCCACCTCGGTACCGATACCATCACCGGGGATGAGGGTGACGGTGTACTTGCCGCCGAACTTGGCGGGCTTGAAGATGTCGGACTGGACGGTGGCGAAGGATCGAGCAAGCTGGGGTTGCTGGGCCACGCCGCGCAGCAGCTGTGAAACAAGACGAGTTAGCTCGAATTCGCAGAGAGTGTTTTTTCTTCTTCTCAAGAGTGGTGTGGTGCAGCGCAGCATGCCATCATGTCTTGTTCCTGTGCTGTGCCGTCCCAATGCTTCCGGCGTCCGCCATCATGACGTTCCTGTCTGGGAGCGTCGGGGGCTCGGCTCGTGACCAATTCGTCATGACACAGCGACACAAGGCATTGTAGTCCATTGGCTGCTCGCGAGAGATGGTTTGGGCAGATGCAAAGAACCAAGTAAAGAAGAAGAAGAAGAAGAAGAAAAAAACGCAAAGAGCTTACCTGGGCCGATCGAATAGAGCCTCGCGACAACATGTTGGTAGGAAAGCGTGAAGTCGTTATAGAAAAAAGGAAGATGTGGAGGAGGGGAGAAGAGGCTTGGTCTTCGGGCGCGGGTAAGGATGTCGAGCGGGAGGAAGAGGGGAGAGGGCGCGCTCAAGGTGGGAAGGTGAAGGGATGAGGAAGAAAAAAAGAAGAAGTAAAAAAACAAGATCAAGTCGCAAGTCGCCGGCGAGAGTAAGAGAAGCAGATGCGCGATTTGCCTCGTGGTCCCCTACGCTTTACCTCACACAAGGTGCTTCTTTGCCCAAGGTTGCGGCGCAATGGCCCATCTGAGACCCTCTCGACCCTCTGAAGCCTCTGGAGCCGACCCGCCGAAGCCTTTTTCACCTTCGGCCGCCGCTCGTGTTTCCGCGCCTTGATCCGAGATGTCACCCAACCGCGCTAGGCCCTTTGCGGTAGGCGATACAGCCAGAGTCAGTGCAGCGCAGAGATGCCCGTTGGTGATGGATTCGTGACGAGGAAAAGAGATGGGGGGAGGGGAATGTATAAAATGCGCAGGTGGGCAATTGAATGTGTGCGCGTGCGTGTCTTTGGGATTGCTGCTGTTGATCAAATCGGGTGGCCTGCTTTGGCGCGGGGTGAGCGCGTCTTGTTTTATAGCCTCGCATGTGGCCGTTTCGGAGACGCACAAAAGTGACAGAGATGTCATGTCATGCCAAGGTACCAAGTGAATGAATGCACCCATTCGAGATGAAAACATGATCGATTTGTATCTAGAAATCAAAACAACAGGGGAAACACCTCTGCGCCCCTACTTCATGATTGAGCCCTGCCAGATTATACCTCCTCATGAATGCTGCAAGGCTCCGACGAGGTCGTGTGCGGGGCTGCCGGAGAGGGAATCCATGACCACCGGGGTCCCCATAGAAGAAACTGAGGTAAGCTGGACAATGCGTGAATAAATAATGCTATTGTGAGATGGCATCTCTCGTTTTCTACCCTATTGAACCCATTGATTGATTTGTCCTCCGACGCCCGTGTTTTGGGCACAGCGACAGTGGGCACATGTATATATATGCATGCAACTGGGAAGCTTGGAACAAAACTCCAGACACATGTCATTGATGCAGGCGACCATCCCCACACATCGGTTCGTGCCTTGCCCACTACGGTAACCTCCCACTCGGACGCAAAAAAAAAACTGCGCCGCTGTGTCCGAACCTGGCTGGGAGAGCGACGCACTAATTGTGTTTTTTTTTTTTTTTTACCCCAATGTCTCTTCCACACTCCGATCCCACCTCTGCAGATGCACGACGTCACGTCAGCCATGTAAAACGCTCGATGCGCAGTAGCGCGTGGTCATGTTCACCAGCTGGTGTTTCCTGAGCGGTTTTTCCTGGGCACTCATCCCAGTCCAAGACACAGCCAATTGAAGAATCTGAGCAACATGCTTGCTTGGTGGCTTGGCTGGTGGGATTGAAATTTATTTGCCACGGAAACCGAAGGCGATGCATCTCGGCCGAAACTGATCAGGTCGGAGAAGCCTCGCTGCTGTTTGCGGGGGAACATACACCCGTGACCTGCACTCGTTCTTCATGCATCCTAAAATTCCCCTTGACAGTAAAAAAAAGTATTTTCCACCTTTTAAAGACCAGTCGCAAAGCGTTGGCGGGAAGCCGGAGCCCCGCGTGCTCGGTATGTTACTGATCGAACAGTTCCGTCTCACGTTACGGTCGCGCTGTTGGCATGGTGATGCTTTGAATCCCTGACAGGAGCCATTATCCTGTCATATGTCGGCCAGGAGATTCAAGACCCAACGCAATGCAACCAGTTTACCATGCCTTGGAGGGATGAAAGAGTTCCAGCCTTATTTTACCAATAGAATAAATATGTACCATGGCATGTGACGGAACAGCATTCTGCTGCGCATCCAGAGCCAAGAATGACTGGAATCTCTATATATGTAGAACACAGACTGCATCAGCGCCTAGTTATGCCTTGTACGCTCTAAGTTTAAAGATGTTATTTCATGGCGTTTGTTTGAGTGAGTAACATCTGCACCACCAAGGAGAGTGCTCAAGATCATCAGTACGAGCGATTGTTGCGCTAAAGCGCTCAATGGCCGTTCGCGTGCTTTAGTTTCACACATGTATTCTGTCATACATCTTTATCCATCTTGCTGAGCTTCGCTCGTGGGTATGGCACTTGCCAAGACGCACAGAGAAACGCCTGCCTCCCTTCCCCAGCCTAGTCAAAACACGAATGAATCAGTACCTGGCCTCGTAAAAGCTTGAAAAATGGCTCCATTCTCAACTTCAATCGCAGTGATGTTGGCCTTGTGAAATACGAAAAGAAATCCTTTTCCATAGAGTTTCTACATCTTGTGGCTTGAGACTTTTTGCGGGTGGGAGATTTTGGTGTCCAACTTCTGGTACCTCAAGAGTCGATCCTCGGCTGTTTTTCTTGGTCCGCGAGTGCTGAACTAGCATTCCATACGTCTTCCATGGCCTAGAACATTTCTCGCATATGCGGTGACGTTGGCCAAGGTTTTGTTTTAGCTTCGTTGCCGCGCATGGACTGTTTTATTTGGCGAACGGCGCGTGTGGCTTGAGAGTTGACAGGCCGGCTGCCCATTCACAAGAGCTTCCCGTTGGTTGCGGAGGAAATAAAGGTACAAGCCTTCGTATTGCGATGCTGTTTTGCACCTATACTCATATTTCTATTCTCGCAAATGCCCGTGCATTTTATTTGCATCTCCGGTAGGCCATCGCACTCATGGTCCATGATTGACTGGAGCTGGACCCCCCGCAATCGCACGCCGGATATACAATTTACTGAATTCGGTCGCTTTAGAAAAGGCCATGGCTTCCAATTAGCAAAACCCTATGAAATTACCAGATAATTTTTTTCTTTTGGCGAGATGGCTTGGTTCAATTGTGTCGACGTATTTGTTTTTTTCCCACTTGACATCGACATTGCATCTTCTATTTGGTTAGACCGGTTACAGTGCTGTCGGTATTGACTGTTGTAAGACATGCCCACTTTCCGGTATCCCGAAAGGTTGATACCCGTCTTTCTTCAGCCAACAGCTCCATCCATGGAAGTGAGCAATGCGCCCCCGGATACACCCGGACTCTTCATTCTCGTACAATTGATTCTCGAAAAACACGGCTTCCCCCTTGATGCTGGATAGAAGTCATGTTTCATTGTTGGTCGGACCGTTTTGGTTCGGGAATGCTAAGACTTTGGGCGTAGAGCCAGCGCGCCAATGCAACGGCGCCATGTCTAGCAGGTGAGATTATTAATATGCCATAGCTCCGTCGTCTCCTGCTGATCATCCGCCCCTGTATCATTGAAATACCATGATGCTCCCCAGCTCAATCCCGGCCATGCTTTTTCTTGATTGACCCACGATCATTTTGATCATCTGTTGCCCATATACCCATGCAATCTAGCTGTTGCCGTATGATAACGAACTGATCCGACCAATACACGTTCTTTTGCTGATTTAATCGTCCCGCCATGAGACTATCCAGTGGCCTCGCCCTCGGGCTGGCCCTCCCCGTTTTTGGCCATCCCACAGACATCAAAGCTGTGAAGTCTCGGCAGAGCGATCGTGCCGGCGAGGTCAAGAAGGCCTTTCAGACCTCATGGGCAGGGTACTCTCAGAATGCGTTCCCGCACGATACTCTGCGCCCTGAAAGCAATGGGTTTGCGGACGACAGGTTGGTGTTGCTCAACGAGCAGGACCACAATCATCTTATTGACATGGGCGACCAGGAACTCGTGGGGCGCTACGGCTGTTGATGCTTTGACAACGGCCATCATCATGGGAGAACAGAAGACGGTGGACCAGATCTTGGACTATATCCCCAAGATTGACTTCACCACAACAAAAAAGGCCAATGACCCCATTTCTGTCTTTGAGAGCACCATTCGGTATCTGGGTGGCTTGGTCTCCGGTACAGCTATACCTCTCATCCCGAAAGCATTGAGCAGCCGCTGACCATGAGCCAGGCTACGACCTTTTGACGGGCCCTTACAAGAACTTGGCCTCAGACAAGGACAAGGTGGCGGCCCTCCTCAAGCAGGCCAAAAAGCTCGCCGACAGCCTGGCCATCGCATTCGACACGCCCAGCGGCGTGCCGGACGGCACCATATACCTCAATCCCGCGCCCCGCAAAAGTGGTGCGCGCGACAACTCCATCGCGGGGATGGGCACCCTGGTCCTGGAGTGGACTCGCCTCAGCGACCTCACGGGCAACCAGACCTACGCCAAGCTCGCGCAGCGGGCCGAGCAGTATCTCATCCGCCCGACGGGCGTGAAGGAGCCCTTCCCGGGCTTGGTGGGATGGCACGTCAGCACCCAGACGGGCGAGTTTCTCGACAACCAGGGCGGCTGGGGGGGCGGCACCGACAGCTTCTACGAGTATCTCATCAAGATGTACCTCTACGACCCTCAGGCGTTTAGCGAGTACAAGGACCGGTGGGTGCTCGCCGCCGACTCCACCATGAAGTACCTCGTGTCGCACCCCAAGAACAACGAGAGGCTCACCTTCCTGTCCGACTACGTGGGCACGACCACGCTCTCGAGATCGGGCCACTGTGAGCAACCCCTCTCTGATTCCGATCATGGACCGAAACTAACGCGACCGGGGTTTTAGTGGCAAGCTTCGCGGGCGGCAACTTCATCCTCGGAGGATTGCTGCTGGGAGAGCCCAAGTACGTCGACTTTGGCCTGAAGCTCGCCGCGTCGTACTACTGGACGTACGAGCAGACCAGCAGCGGCATCGGCCCCGAGGGCTTCCGGTGGATCGACAGCAAGCGCGGCATGACGCTGTACGACCTGGACGTGGCAAACCAGGTCGACTTTTACAACAAGGCCGGGTTCTGGGTCACGTCGCCCAACTACGTGCTGCGGCCCGAGACCATGGAGAGCCTCTGGTACGCGTACCGCGCCACGGGCGACCCGGGGTACCAGGAGCTCGCGTGGGAGGCCTTTGGCCAGATGCAGAAGCTGTGCCGCGGCGGCAGCGGCTACTCGGGCCTCAACGACGTGAGGAAGCCCGACGGCGGCGGCCGCAACGACTACATGGAGAGCTTCTGGATGGCCGAGACGCTCAAGTACCTGTACCTCATCTTTGCCGAGGACTCGGATGTCCAGCTCAAGCCCACTGGGAAGAACCAGTTTGTCTTCAACACCGAGGCGCATCCCATTCGGGTGCGCGGATAGGAGCTTGGTGTCGTGGAATATGAGCGAGGGGGTTTGCCATGAGCTCGGCGGCGAGTGGATCGGCTCAGAAGGGCCGATGTTGATGCCAAAGGCGAATGTATTACTATTTTACTTTATGACGGATTTGAATGCATCAAGGAGCGCTAGCAGTGTGCTGATTAAAACTGACACTTTGTGCTGGATTCTCAAGATTTCGTGTTTCGGCTTGGCCTTGTTAGCAGGTTTGTTCTCCCCCACGATGCATACCACACAGGGTATTAATTTAACAAATGAATATGTTTGATGGAATCTTGCATTGTTATGAGTGTCTTGCGCCCCGTTGTTCGTACGCCAGTTTTGAGGCGAGGTTAGTTCTTTGTAAGGCATGAGTCTGTTGTAGATGTAGGAACTGAACTGTTTTGCAAGAGTCCCATGTCAATGGCGTAATTATGTCGATCTTGCTCATGAAATAGTCTAGGTGTGATGGATGAGTAGCAGTGCTCGACTGTAGTCCCTCGGGGGGGCTAAAATTGCAGTGAAGCACGACGAGACTCTTGCAACCCAATCGGTCCGTACCTAGCCAATATACAGCAGACTTTTATCGAAGATTGGAAAAAAGGCCAATAAAAGTTCCTTGTGCTTAATTTTATTCGCTAACCTCCGGGCTGACAGTGGGGGAGAACGCTGATGTGTATGAATTTATTGAGTCTCTACGGCATCGTTTCTGGCCGTCATGTAGCCAAATTGGCGGTTGGAGGCCCCCAGTTGTAGTTCGGGGCCTCAAGGAGTACCCTTGACAATTCTTTCGCCGTAGGTTCAATCCGATCCCATAAGCTAGTCTTTTAGGGGATGGAAATCTCACATTCCAATTTCTCGGCTATTTTCTTGAAATCTTTGCGAATCTGAATGCTGACGCCTTCCACTTTAGGATATCGCTTGACATCAGTCGATAACACTTGTCTACACCCACTAACAGCCAGCATGCTGACAAACCAAAGCCGCAAGTAGGATTCAGCTATGACGTATCCGGGGTAGTATAAACTGGATTTAAAGACTGATGTTTCCTGGAGAAACCCCAAATCGCGTCCCATACCGTACAGAAAACACAATATAGTAGAAAAAATGTCTTCGATTCAGTGCGACGTCGAGCAAGTCCAAACCAGCAAAGGGCAGATCTCATCTCCAATGGAGGTTGATGCCGTTGCCATGCCCTCTCAAACCGCAGCCGAGACGTCAGCAGAGCCAATCGCTCCAACCAAGATGTCGTCCGTCGTGGTGATGTCAACGCTGGCTCTGGTCTCGTTTCTCAATACTTTCAATTCGGGCACACTCACTGTCGCCCTGCCATCTATTGCAAAAGAACTCGGCCTCGCAGAAAATTTGCTCCTCTGGCCTGCCTCTGTGTATGCACTGGGCCTGTCTTGCACGCTTCTGTTGCTTGGCGCCGTCGCAGACATTGTCGGGAACAAGCCGGTTTTCATGATTGGGACCATTTTGTTCACGGGTTTCACACTTGCAGTGTCGCTGGCTCAGACGGGCAACCAGCTGATCGTCTTTCGCGCCCTCCAGGGCGTTGCCATGTCGTTTTGCATGCCCACCTCGGTGAGCATCATCACCAAGACCTTTCCAAGCGGCAAGTTGCGCAATGTTGCCTTTGCCGCGTTTGGCGGCGGCAGTCCACTCGGGTTTGCCTGCGGCTTGGTTTTGGGCGGCGTGTTTGTTCAAGTATCCGGCTGGCGGACCTCGTACTATGTGTCAACGGGTGCCAGCGCCTTCATCGCCGTGCTTGCGTGGTTTGCATTGCCCAAGACAACCCACGTGGAGCATATGAAGGAAAAGTTTTTGCACGGGTTTGATTGGGTTGGTGTCATCTCGGCAAACATCTGTCTCGCCCTGATGTCGTACATTTTTGCCCAGATTACGTATAGTGGAAGTGTGATGAAGAAGGCACAAAACATTGCCATGCTGGCCGTGGCAGTTTTGCTGATTCCCTTCTTCATCTTCTGGGTTGGGCGTCAGGAGCGACTCGGTCGGCCAGCCATCATCTCTAATAAGATCTGGCGTAAACGGGAGTTTAGCGCAGTCTGCCTCACAGTATTCTTGGTATGGGCCTGGTTCAATGCCTACGGATACTGGACAACGCTCTTCTTCCAAACTACGCAGGGTCTTACGGCCCTTGATGCGGCTGTGAGGTTTCTTCCCATGGTGGTGGCCGGATTTCTTACAAACGTGGTGGCCGGGCTCATCATGGATAAAGTCCCGGCAGGGATGCTGGTTCTGATTAGCGGCTTGTTCAGTGCCGCCTCGCCGCTGCTCTTTGCAGTCCAGAAGCCTGAATGGACTTACTGGGCGGCAGGATTTCCGGCCATGGTTCTCAGCGTGCTGAGCATCGATCTGCTGTTCAACGTGAGCAACCTCATCATCACATCCAGCTTTCCGACAAAGGACCAGGCGCTGGCGGGAAGCGTCTTCAACACGGTAACGCAGCTGGGAAACAGTGTGGGGCCGGCGGTAACGGCCATGATCGCATCGGCGGTGACTCACTCCGAGATGGATAAGAAGGCGACGGAGGAGGCGGCGACGCTGCAGGGGTACCGGAGCGCCTTTTGGACGTGCTTTGGCTTGGCCGTTGTTAGTGCTGTGGTCAGTACTGTGGGATTGCGCAACGCAGGCAAGGTCGGCATGAAGAAGGAGCAGTGATAAGCTATATCTGCGCATTAATAGCCTTTGGGCTAATGCATTATGTAGTATATGAACTTGAAGCGGCTTTGAACGGCTTCAGATTGAAGAATTGGTTGCGTTTAGGAGGTGGATACGATCCATGTTATGTCAGCTCGCGTTCCCCTTCTTGTTCCAGCGCTAGCCTTCCGTTTCTATCCGCTGTGCGTTGGGGTTCAGCCTTGTGGCCCACCAACCAAGACATATCAGGGGCATGAGCTTGCTAAGCACCGGGCTCATTGGTGAAGCTTCTTGGAGCTCCAACGCGCTTGACTCGGGTTCTGAACCGTAGCTCGAAGGTTGCACGCCAATGGCCCAGGATTGCCCCTGCTGGCGCGTACGCAGCGCTGCTGAAAACAGCTTAGTTGGCGCCCAAGAGCCGATCTCAGCCGACGCTGCGTGGCCGACACCGGGTCAACGCCACCAGAACCAGGGTGCTCGACCCCTCCGCGGGGCTGCTGCAGCGTCTCATGGCGGGGTCAAATTTTTTGCGAGCCGAATTCGGATAAGGGCTTCAACCCCTCCAAAGGTGTAAGTCATACAACTCTTCGCTGCGCTGTACAGACTCGCTCCAGCAACACTTGCAACGTAAACAACAACCGCAACAATGGCCCCTTCACGCGTTCTTATGCTGTAAGTGCGAATTGGACGCTCCCCGAACGCGTCTTCTCGCTGACACTATCCCCCCAGCGGCTCCGGCTTCGTCACCCGGCCCACCGTCGATGTTCTCAGTGACGCCGGTATTGAGGTTACCGTTGGTGAGTTATTTGCTATGGCAGAGGCCCATTCGGCCTCACTTTCCTAACGCTGTGCAGCCTGCCGAACCCTCGAGAGCGCCAAGAAGCTGTCCGAGGGCATCAAGCTCGCCACCGCCCAGTCCCTCGATGTCACCGACGAATCGGCCCTCGACGCCGCCGTTGCTCAGCACGACCTTGTCATCAGCTTGATCCCCTACACCTTCCACGCCACCGTCATCAAGTCTGCCATCCGAAACAAGAAGAATGTCGTCACCACCAGCTATGTCTCCCCCGCCATGATGGAGCTCGACGCCGCCGCCAAGGAGGCCGGCATTACAGTCATGAACGAGATTGGAGTCGGTCAAGCCATTACACCACAATGCTTCGACGGGAAGCTAACAATCACGTAGCTTGACCCTGGTCTGGACCACCTTGCCGCTATCCGAGTGTTCGACAGCGTCCACGCTGAAGGTGGAAAGATTCTGTCCTTCTTGTCCTACTGCGGTGGCCTTCGTATGCTTTATCTATCCCTCTACAACAACATATAGCTGATTCAAATAGCCGCCCCCGAGGACTCTGACAACCCGCTTGGTTACAAGTTAGTGAATCTTTTATCCGACAGCCTAGAAAACATTGCTGATGGCTACATCTTTTAGGTTCTCCTGGTCGTACGTAGATTCACGCCTCCAAACCCTTGCCCAGTTTTGAAAGCAGATCGGGTTTGGAAACGCATTTGACAGAAACGAAACTAACAATATCCTGAAGTTCCCGAGGTGTCCTGCTCGCTCTCCGAAACTCTGCCAGCTTCTGGAAGGATGGAAAGATCGTCACCGTTGAGGGCCCTGGTAAGCCATACCGAGTCCAATATACCACCAAAAGAACAAGGCTAACATGATACGCTCAAGAGCTGATGGCTACTGCCAAGCCCTACCACATCTACCCTGGTAAGCATTATATACGCCATTTGTCATGTCTCTGCAGCACGATCTGACACAGCTTAGGCTACAACTTTGTCGCCTACCCCAACCGTGACTCCACCATCTACAAGGAGCGATACAACATCCCCGAGGCCCAGACTATCGTTCGCGGTGTACGTGGCTCCTCAATCATATTATTTAGTACCGGCGTTGACAATGCGTTAGACCCTGCGATACGGAGGTTTCCCCGAGTTCATCAAGGTTCTCGTCGACATTAATTTCCTCAGCGACGCCGAGGACAGCACCCTCAAGGAGCCCATTGCCTGGAAGGAGGCTGCCCAGAAGATTATCGGGGCTTCTTCATCCAGCGAGGCTGACCTTCTCGCCGCTATTTCTTCCAAGGCCACCTTCAAGGACGAGGATGACAAGAGGCGCATCATTGATGGCCTTAAGTGGAGTAAGAAACCCAAAGAGATGCCAGGTTTCGCTCTTATAGCAAATCTGAGCGTCTTGTTTCACCCAAAATGGAAACTGACACGGCTTGATAGTTGGCATTTTCTCCGACGAGAAGATCATCCCCCGTGGAAACCCCCTCGACACTCTCTGCGCTACTCTTGAGAAGAAGATGCAGTACGAGGAGGGTGAGCGTGACTTTGTGGTAAGAAATTTATCTCTCGATTAACACGAGAAAATAAAATACTCACACGCTGTAAAGATGCTCCAGCACAAGTTCGAGATCGAGAACAAGGATGGCTCCCGAGAGACCCGAACTTCCACCCTGGCCCGGTACGGTGCACCCACCGGCAGCGGTGGTTATTCTTGTATGGCTGAGACTGTGGGAATTCCGTGTGCCGTTGGTACGTTGATAGCATGCCCGACGAATTGTTGAAAGGAGAGTTGCTAATTTTCTCATGTAGCCGTCCAGTTGGTGCTTGAGGGCAAGATTTCCGACAAGGGTATTCTTGCTCCAATGAACGCCAAGATCAACGACCCACTTATTGAGGGCCTGAAGAAGTACAAGTAAGTTGACCAAGTCGCTTGTAAGATAATTTCTGACATTTTTATTAGCATGGAGTTCAAGGAGAAGGTCATTTCATAGATAAATTAAAATAACGATGGAAAAGCACGGTCTCGGCTTTTACAAGAGTTGCGACCGCAACTTGTACCTACTTCTTTAATGCCAAAATGCTGTCAGAACTGCACGAAAATTCCCTTGGATAGCCCGAAAAGGGGTTATGAGCAAATCGCGAAAATAAAAAGGGGTGTAACTAGACACGGGCTTCTAAAAATAAGAATATATGGGAATGAACGGGCTTTGATGACTGCATAAATTGGTGAATGTAACTGTCTCATTATGGCTTTGTACATGACCATCTGGTCTGAGTGTCGGGGTCTAGTTTTCGAGAGATCATCCCAGTGTAGTCCTGTTCTTCATTACTGACACGATCCATTTATACAACCTTGTCGAAGTCAACGTATTTCACCTTAATATCCTAATTCTATTCCTCCAAGGCAATGGCCATGTCACCAACAAGTGCAGAAACTCGTGGAATCTGTAGTTCTTGCCGTGTCCAAGGTTCAGCCTCAGTCCTGCGGCTTGTAGGAGCATCTCTCGCAGTACGTTTTGTCTTCATTGTCTGTGAAACAGGCCGAGATACTGTCGGGCGATCTTGACTCCATGGGGATAGTCTTCCATGCAAGCCCCGTCGCAAAAGGCAGTGACCATGATTGACTTCTTGACCCAGAAGTCCTGGAGGACATGTTGTTCTCAATTCTATTTCGGACACCTGCGCCGTCGCAAGATTCTCCTCAAAATACAACATGCGCTGGTGGTTTGGTTTACAAAATGAGGTTAGAAACAAGCGCCAACTCAGGAGAATTATTAATGCCGGGCCGGGCCGCCTTCGGAGGTTGAACGAGCAGCATGCATCCGGTGTGGTGGGCATTTCCGCAACGTCATTCCGAGACATGCGGGCTCGTGATACATTTTTAGCTCTCGTGATGCACGGCACCCATGTTGCACCCATGCGCTTTACCCAATTCAACATCGATAAAAGCCATGACATCTTGAAACCGGCACTTTCACCAAGATCTGGTTTCCCTGCATGACGCCACAGGAACGCGCACCAGCAAAGTGCCTGCTGACCCACGTAGTTTAACAAGACCGTTGACACATTACACGCGACCACCATCATCTCCAACACCTGCGCATTACAGCCCGCCGTGGTATTTTAACTTCAATGTTAAGACTAGAGAATTAATCACGTTACATTATTGCCACTATGATGCTGTCAAGAGATTAAATCCAACACGCCACCACCCATGGAATACCTCCCTGATGCAACCACACATGAACCAGCCATCGTAAGTCAAAGAATGTACAATGCAAATAAAGAAATAATACACGGAAGGGTCAGAAAATTCCATCCGAACCTACGAGAAGATCCCCAATATACACCTCCTCTGTCATTCGACTCGTCTAAGTGGAATAATGAGCGACATATGCAACCTCCATCATGCTTCCGTATCCGCCAAGTGTGGCATCGTTAGGGTTTCCAGGCTGAAAAAGACGTTAGTTGACTTTCATACGAAACAGAACTTCATTTACAACATACCCAGCTTCCCCCAACAGCCATGTTGAGGATAATGTAAAGACCACTGTGTGCAAGAGTGGCCCAGACATTCTGGTCGCCGATCCTGGATCCCGATACCTGGTGGAACTGAACACCGTCCATGTACCAGGTAATTGTTTCCGATTGCCAACTGCTGGCAGTTCGGTCAATGTCGACGCGCCACGTGTGCCATTCCTGGTTGGGAATTGAGATGGTTCCTCCAATGCCGGTGCCTTCATTGCAGATTCCCCCCGGATAGACGTTGCAGTGAACGGTTCCGTGGCCAGTCAGGATACCATTCACCGTCTCCATGGCGTCAATCTCTCCGCAGGAGGGCCAGCTGCCTCCATTTCGGAGCACGTTCCCGAGCATCCAGAACGCGGGCCACAGACCCTGCTTGTTGGCGATAGCATTCGTGCCAAATCTGATCTGCGCTTCAACCCTAGTCTTCTTACCCGCTCCTGGGGTCAAGACATATGTGCTTTCAACGCGCCCCGAGGTCCAGCCATACAAGGCAGAACTGTCGCGCCAGGGGACAATCTGAAGCGTCTCGCCTCCGCTCCGTTGAAGGTTGGCGTTTGAGCCCGTGTAAACCTCCAGCTCCGAGTTGACGTTAAGGTAACCGGTGATAATGTTCCATTTGGTAGTGTCTGGTAGCTGGCCAGCAGATCCGGCAAATGTATCTTGCCACACTCTGGTAAAGCCAGAATAGGTTGGTGACTCCCAGGCAAGGGCCGAGGAGATGAGCCCAATATAGGCAAAGAGCAACCCAGTAGTCTTCATTTCGAAAATGATTAAATAGGTGACTTGAGTCAAGATGAAGTTAAAAAAGCAAAGTAGTACAGAGAAAAGTAGATAGAGCAACTTATCAAATAATCATGTATTAAAGTTATCCAGGTATCGATTTTTGAAACAGAGAATCATGACTGCAATAAATACAAAAGAAAGGCATGCTCGAGCTTTGGAAGACGATGTCCCAAAAACTTGCCAGATGATCGGACTTAAGAGAGGTCATTTGGATTCTCGGCCTCACTTTGAAAGTCATGCTACAATAGTAGACAGGGCTCTATATTAACCGTCGCCAAGAGGAAGGTAGCATGACTCTTCATTTGAATCTGATCTGTGTCATTTGCCCAATATCGAGCCAAGCGAAGGATTCCATGCAGCAGCAAGGAGGCCCAAGGGACGGCCCGATATAACGAGAAAGCGCCGAACCATTAAATCCTCTGCAACGGGTGCGCTACGCACCGAGAGCATCCCCTGGCGCGTGCCTGGGTGGTGAGCTGCTCGTGAGTATTGGCTGGTCCGCAGATTAGATCCGGCTGCCCGATTTACTAACGAATACAACTCGGCCGCAGCCCCAGACCGGATGATGCAGAATCATGACACGGCCCACCTGATCTCCAGCCAGAAACGGGCATCTCCCGAGCAGGATCCAGAAATCCTTTCCATCTCGAGCCACGGCGTGTCGCAAATTTCCAAATATCAATGATTCTGGGCGCCATCACATGGATCCAATCAAGTGCTTCTTCTTCTCTTCCCATTTAATCTCTTGCCGCCTTCGGAAATAACTTCCAAACGAGGGCGAATCCTGCATTGCATGCAGGTCATGAACCAGTTGCAATGGAAGCGTGCCGATCGACGGGAAGGATCACTTGCGAGCTCCTCTTTCGGGTTAGTGCCGTTGCAGGATCGGTGTCCGAGTGCAACCATACCGCGGGCTCGGTGTTGAAGAATGACTCTGCAATTTCGGCTATTCAGGTGCCTTTAGGCTCCTGACCCCTGGCATGTGAGTTCTGGCACCAGCAGGAAAGCTGCTATTAATGCCGGGTGCAAGTGGTATAGGGCTTGGGCAGGCAGAGAGGTGCCGTCCCAGGTGGTTGCGCACCCTGCCGCCACGCTTTTCGCTGTAGGGCAGCCAAACCTTAAGTTTTAGCTAAAAATCAAAGTGTTTTGGCAATTTTTAAAATCTTCGTCTCATTTCGAGGCTTGTCTTAAGCATGGAGAAGGTCCAAAAGATTTGACCTGAGGTAGATATACTGGAAAAAGATGTAGTTTGGAGGGGTCTTCTATATCGACATTGACAGCGCATCTTCTCAGCGCAGTATTATTTTCGTGTTTTTTCTGGATAAAAAGACAATAAAATACCCAGCACCTGGCCTCGAGGCAGGTGGTCATCTACCCCGTGAGCAGAATGGATCCCGGAAGCTTGGTAGGATGATGAGCAGACAACGAACCCATGCAATTTGATTGAAATAAACCTGCCACAAATCACACCGCACGATGAAATGCATTGAAAAGACGAGAATTCAAAGAATAGATGTGTCTAACTATGACGGGAAAAAATCCCAATCAATATTGATTGCCGTGCCTATGCAACGGTCAGATCAACGTCACAGCTTCGTTCAACCACGCACGCACGCATCTGCACGTCTAACTGCGCCGCTCCTCCTCTTGGTGTCTAGAACCCAGAATAATGAATCAATATTGCATCACTGTTCTCCATCCCCCCAGGCCATACCCCACAGCCTGAAGATGCCAAACCCACTGTGCGGCGGTGCTAACTGGCTCAAATCCATGTCCGCGTACTTTGTATCCTTGAACCCAAGCTTGATGAAGAATTCGTGCGCTTCGGGTTCGGATCCGAGAAGAATAGGGAGGCCTTCGGATTTGGACTTGTCGAATCCAAGTTGCATCAGCCTCGATCCAATTCCTTGGTTGCGGTACGAAGGTCTGACATAGACGTAGGTAAGCTCTGCCAGAATGTTAGCAATGTCTCAAGAGGATCAAAAAGTCAACTTTCCCAAGTGATCTTTTTCCTCCGTCTCCCTGTCAACTTCCTGAACGGCCCTCAGAACCATTTGGAGAACATTCGGGTTCATTTCCTCCACCATGGGCTTGTGTCCATCTTGATTTTGTTGCTCTGGGGACGCCTCCGTATCCGAAGCTTGTTTCTTCGAAAATACGACGAATCCCAGAATATCTCCCGAAGCATCGACCGCCTTGAAGCGCTCGGTCTGCGGGGACCTGAAGCCTGATTCGATGGCATCAGTATAGTTTAGCCTCTGGGCTGCCTCGTTGGGCCAGTTTTTCCAAAGAAGGCGGTTGACGGCAAGGCAAAGCTTTGAGGCGAGGAGCAGCTCCGACAAGACTGGCAAATCGGAGCTTTCGACGGGAACAATAGAGCAGGTAGCCATTGTGCTGGAGCAACAAGATGCTAAGTTTGCTTGGTTGAGATGAATGGTCTGGCGGTGTCGGTTCTATTTCACAATGAAACGTGAGCAAAATATATATACAAATTTTCTACCAAGGCAGCAAAATTTATTCCTCAAAAGAATGACGCAATTTTTAGGCGTCAGCGTTGGATGTGCCAAAAAAGAAATCTTGGTGGGGAGGATTTGTGAGATGAATTGTTCTGCCTGGAATAGCCACAAGGCAGAGAAATATCCTGAAACATGAGTGAAAAGTCGCCGACGATCAGGTGGGGTCAACCGAATAAAACTAAAGAATGTACTGTATTCTTGGATTAGGTCTCAGGATAGTTAATATGACGTTATGATTCAGAGTTGCAGAAAATCCATTGATCTAATCATTATCTTTTTTTCACCTTCATCGACAGTGTCAAACTTCATCTTGCAGGGAGCCTTGGTTTTGAAAGGTAATTCGTCTCTCAGAAACAATGAAAGTAAAATCAATGATTATGCTTATCATCCAAAGAGCGTCAGAGTTCTAGAGTAGGTTTGCGAATGTTCAGTGATGGGCGAATCGGCATACTCTACACACGGCTGCGGATTCCAAACACATTGCAGCTGTTGAATGCATCTAGTGTATATATATTTATAATGGCCAATCAAGTGTATTATTAAAAAACACCAAACTATATTTTCTGTGCTCAATAAATTGCTGGTGAAAATGGGTATTCTTCTCAGTAGCATTTTAGTGTTGGGTAGCCAATCTTGACTCATGTTACTCATAGTTCTAATTACTCATATCATCTATTCGTCTTCAATGGTTTCTAGGGCGGCCGTCGCTCTCCAAGAAGCCAAGCTCTGCAAAAATGGATGCATTATGCTCACCAAGCGCAGGGACGGGATCCATCTTGGCCGCGGTTTTATCCTTGACGCCCGGTGGGAGGAGAGCCGGAACCTTGCCGGCCGGCGTATCGATTTCGGTCCAGCGCCCTCGGGCCTTTAGTTGAGGGTGGTTCCAGACGCCCTGCATGTCGTTGACGTTTGCGTTGGCGATGCCCGCCCTGTCCAGCCGGGCCACGACCTCGTCCGCCTGCAGCCCGGCAAAGGCGTCGAGGATGATGTCCCTGAGCGCGTCGCGGTTCTCGACCCGCAGGGAGTTGTTGGCGAAGCGCTCATCCGTCGCGATGTCGCCGTTGCCCAGGACTTCGGCGCAGAGCTTTGCCCACTCGCGCTCGTTCTGGATGCCCAGCATGACGGAGCCGCCGCCGCCGGTTGCAAAGGGCCCGTACGGGTAGATTGCAGCGTGGGCGGCGCCCGCGCGCTTGAGGTTGGGGGCCCCCTCGAACGAGTAGTAGAGCGGGAACGACATCCACTCCGTCATGGACTCGAGCATGGAGATGTCAATGTGCGACCCCCTGCCCGTCCTCTCGCGCTTGAGCAGGGCCGCGAGGATGTTCTGGAAGGCAAAGGTGGCCGCCGAGATGTCGGCGATGGAGATGCCCACCTTTGCGGGCTCGGCGGCCGACCCCGTCGTGGAGAGGAGCCCCGCCTCGCTCTGCACCAGCAGGTCGTAGGCCTTCTTGTCGCGGTAGGGCCCGTCGGAGCCGTACCCCGAGATGTCGCACACGATGAGCCGCGTGTTGCGGTCCTTGAGCGCGTCAAACGACAGCCCGAGCCGCTGGCTGGCTCCCGGGGCCAGGTTCTGCACCAGCACGTCGGCCTTGTCGATGAGCGCCCCGAGCACCTCGAGGTCCTTGGGGTCCTTGAGGTCCAGCGCCAGGCTCTCCTTGGAGCGGTTCGTCCACACAAAGTGCGACGACAGGCCGCGGACGCGGTCGTCGTAGCCGCGCGCAAAGTCGCCCACGCCGGGGCGCTCAATCTTGACCACGCGGGCGCCCAGGTCGGCGAGCTGCCTGGTGCAGAAGGGCGCCGCAATGGCATGCTCCAAGCTCACCACCGTGACCCCGTCAAGCGGCAGCGCATTCTCGTCGCACGGGTGGGTGACGGTCGAGAAGCGGCATTGCTGGAGCGGCCGTCTCGCGGGGCCCTTGTACTGCGAAATATGCCAGCACCTGCTTGCTCGGCTGGAGAATGCGCACTGTCTGCTTGTCTTGTATCTTGTTGCAAGGGTGGTGACTGGCGACGATGTCTTGAGCGACGACCTGGTCCAGGCTCCCAGGCTAGTAGTGCCTGCTCTCGATGTGGCTAAATACGACATGTTTCAACTGTATGGATAGCTCTGCGCGTATTTCGTCACCCGCAATGGCTCAGTAACGATTCGCCTAGGCTCTCAATTGGATTGATGCGCAGAATAGTATATTTGTATGTACAGCTTTGCTCATGACCTCAGGTGTTGCCGGCGGAGTCCGCCTGGGTGGAGCCGTAGAATCGGCTTCTCGACATGGCGAGCTAAGTCGGCTATAAGGAAGAGACTGACTAATTCGGCACCAGAGCACACTGATAGGCCATTCTCGATAGGCGCATGTAAGTTTTAAGCGGCTCTAGGTCATTATTCTTTAGCAATTCATGTGTGTGATATCTTTGTTAGGGAGAGTAAAAAAAGCCTCCTTCGGTCCGATGGCGATTGCGCCACATGGCCAATTATCGCCCGATCATCACCAAACACTCCAAACACCTCTCGACCCCATTTCCACCTCGACCCTGGTCTTTCCCATATAATCATGCCAGTTACAGCGGCGCATAAACACTAATGAATGGCACACGGCGATCCAGCCGCGCTCCGGCACGCGGACAAATGTTGTCTTGTGTCTTTTGCCCCCTTCCCATCGTCTCTTTCGCATGGTCCCCGACCTGGCCGCGCCTCGTTTCGATAGCGTGGGCGGATCTTGAAACCGGCATCACGCCACAGCGAGGGGAGACCCTGCCCATTGGTTTTTTCTTTCTTGGCGGATACCCCATTGGGAAGTGACAGAATGGTGTAAGCCACGAACGACCTGAGAAGAAAAACGGCCGAAAAGCTTTGACTGGCGGGCTGTTTCGTTTTCCGGGCTGTCGCATCGCGCGCGAAAAAAACAAGGTTTCCTCCAATGATGATGTTGAGTGCCATCAGCCGTAATAAAAGTGAAAATCCTCCCCAAAACTCCGGACTGGACCGAGCTTGATTGCTGTCGTAAAACACCGTTTGGTAAACAAACCAATAAACAAAGAAAGAAAAAGGTATTGTGTTTTGAAGAAGAAAAAACGAGTGCAGGCGCCTGGCCTTTTGCTTAGAATTTAGTCGCGAGCGAATCTCGAGGGACCACCGGGGCGCCTTGTCGTAAAGAAGGGGAGAGGGACTCGCGTGACATCCGCTTTGCAAAGGGCTGCATCCTGCCGCCCGAAGAATTCTTCTCTCTCGTCTGCTTCGCCTGCGGAGGCACTTTTGGCATGCCTGAGATTGGTCGCACGGGGCGAGGTCCAAGGCCGTAGTCGTCCATTTCCTGAGGGTCCTTGATGTCCTCGAGCTTCTCCAGCCGGGTGCGTCTTCGATGCAGGTACCAGAGGAAGAGGAAAAAGGCAAAGAGACAAACAGCGCTGCACATCTCATGTTAATATTCATCCCATTTACGGGGAAGCTCTCCGAGATCCTCACCCCACGATTATGAGCGCAATAAGCAGCGAGCTGGACGAGATGGTCGGTTTTTCGCAAAGGTTCATACTGGCGCTTGGGTGGCACAAATCAGCGCGGGCGAGTAGTCGCGTGATGCTAAACCCGCCAGCGCTAGTCGGAACCTCGCCTTCGATGCTGCGTTGAAGATGCATGTTGGATCGCGGTATAGCATAGGCTGAGAGAGCGTGCTTTGTTGTTCGGATAGTAAAAAATAAAAATTAGCAAAAGAGTGAGTGAATGAATCAAGTTTATCCATGGGCTGCACACATTCACAGAGCTCTACAAGAGGAGGGGGGGTCACGGCCACACAGCGGGGAAATTAGCAGATGCCCTTGGGTCGGAGCTCCCTTTCCATTCTCGTCAGTAGTTCGAGAAACATACCACGGGAACAAATATTCATGTTCCCAGGTCTAATGTTTCAGCACTGACGAGCCTCGAGTAAAAAGGATGACCCTGGTAAAAAGGAGGTGCGTGGATTTGGCCGCCCTCAATGCGAAACGGGTGGTTCCATTCCCAGCTGTCGCCTCCCGCCAGAGGCAGCAGCGCATCATGGCCCTCCGCAAGGCGCAGGGCTGCCGCCGTCCCCCTCTATTCGCCCTTCCCGGGATGGGGCCACCTCGCTCATTAAACCAAGTGGCAGAGGCCGCTCCCGGGCCCCGTTTCAAGGAACAGGGCAGCTCCCCGTGGTGCCAACGTCTCACCTTCCGTTCAGCCTAGCCCTCCCTGCCGCTGGCGTCCTGATCCCCCAGATTAAGGGCGCCTGAAACCCGCATGAACCGGGGTGCCGTCGATCGCAGCTGTCCAACCAAGACCCTGCCACATGGAGGATTAGGGGATTTTCTTATTTTTCTCTTCGGAATCGAGCCTGCCCCACCCCCGCGCTGGGCCCGTCAGCGAGGCGTTGGCACTGGCTCTGGCATTGTATTAGGCCCTCTTGCAAAGCACCGTCATCCTTGGCCGGGTGCATCCCACAACGCCGGGGCATAATTTCCTGTGTTCTATTCCCGTGACCATGGTCAATGGCATTTTCTATGGCTTGGACCACTGCGGCATTATCGTCAATTAGATCGGAATATTACTGCGTGACGGATGATGGCCTTGGCGTTCCACCGCCCAGCCATGCTCGCTGATGGGAGAGCACGCACGCGCCGACAGGGACCGTCCCGTAGCGTCACTTTCCCGATCTGGACAATCAAGCTCTTGTTGTGAGTCGTGCACAAATGTTTACACGCTCTTTGCCAATAGTTCACAGCTCTAAACACACATTCAAATTTCGTATACGTAAATAATCAACATGGAACAACTTTGAACCGGGGTCTAAGTCGCAGTCCCCTCACATCCCTCCAGTATGACATCACGTAGTAATCCTGGCCGCTTCATCTACACTTCAAAGTGGGGTTGGACTTTGTTCCGCGTACCCATCAGGGCCCCTTTCACATCAAAGCGCACCACAATGTCGCCCTTCTCACTGACAAGAACATTACTCGCATCTGACAGGGATGGCTACCAGCGGGCCACCCAGTCAGAGTTTCTTCGGCTGGCTGCCAACGGTCAGGCCTCCAAGGACATCCTGGGCCAGTGGCTTGCGAATGACAGGCTCTACATCCACAGCTACGTCCGAGGCATCGGCCGCCTGATAAGCTTTCTCCAATTTCCAGATCTGGCTCCACGACCTTTGCAGGACCCGGGGTCGACCACGAAGCTGCTCGACTGGTTCGTGGGCGCCTTGGTCAACATCCGGCGCGAGGAGAGGTTCTTCGTCGAGACGGCCGCCAAGTATGACATAGAGATCAACCTCCCCACTCAACCTAGCGGCCGGGTCTCCCAAGATACTAAGCTAGAGGGGCTGCGACGCTGGGAAGCCCTCTTTGGCTCCGTTGCCCCGGGGAGCAGCGACGTGCTGCCCTGGCTGGAGGCCGCGGTGGTGTATTGGGGAACCGAGAAGGTTTACCTCGATGCCTGGTCGTGGGCAAAGGCTCAGCTCACAGTTCAGGAAGATCCCAGCAAGGACGCCGATGGCGGGGCATTGAGAAGCGAGTTCATCAACAATTGGACGGGCAAAGAATTCTCCGATTTTGTAGATGAGCTGGGGAGCATCATTGATGAAGCTGTGGCCGAGCAGGTTACGCGGGAGGGTGACAGTGCAAGAAATGATATACTGAGCCGGGTGCAGAGCAAATGGACCGAGATTATTGCTGCAGAGGAGGCGTTTTGGCCCAGCATGTAATCTGAGAGCTTGTCATTCAGAAGACGATAGCTTTGCTAGTTTGCGGTGCAGCCAGGTCAGTGCACCGCTGTATTATGGGCTTGGTACTGGCGTGGCGCCTGGTTGTAGGGCTAATTTTGGTATGTCTACTCAATCTTGAATTGCATTGGTCATGGTAAATTGCGCTTCAAAATTTACATCGCACGAACATGGCAATGTAACTTGAATTTTCATGCGCAACTTTTCAACATCAACCATAAAATTTTAGCATTTCTTTTTTTGTTACACCGGCATAGTTCGTATTAACAAATTCAATTGTTTCTCTATGGTCTACTGCTACGTTTTGGTCGCAGAAACTGTAAAGCTTACACAATGTAAAGTACCACTTGCTTAGGCAGGAGGCCCCTCCGCTCTTGCCAAGGAGTGAGATGCTCTGGGTAAACTGCGTTGCCAAAATCCCAACGAAAGCCAAATTTATACACATGCGATACCACCAATTCAATAACTATCGTGCACAAGATTAATTGGGCTGTTGCCCTAATTGATGCCGTCGCCAAGAGATGAAGCAAAGAGGAAGCAAAGAGGCAACCAGAGGAGGGTGCAGGGTAGCTCCACTATAGCTCAAGGCAGTTTGCCAGATGCCCTCAATTGAGGGTGGCACCCAACCACAAGCCGACAACCAGACAGGGGTTTGGGGGCTGAGCTCGACAGCGGCTGTGTGAGGGGAGCGCAGGTTGAAAAGATAAGCTGACGGGCTGATTGGAGATTGCTCTGTCCATGAAACAAAACCGTGTCATTTCTGGGATACTCGGGACGACCATCTTGCGCACGCGACAGGTTGGTTTCTTAGTTTATGACCTTGTGTCACAGCATGAAGATTCTGGGCCTGATTGATGCAGCTTGACCTTGACCTCCCCTCTTTCGGTTCCTCCGCCGACCACCAAAGTCCTCTTCCAGCAATAGCGAACTGCATTCTGTTCGCCTAATCCCACAACAATGTCCAGCCATAGACATGTCGATTTATCTGCGCCCAGTCGCTGCCGAAACCTCCTTGCCGACAAAAAACACTCTTCAGCAGCGGGCTCGATCCCACCCTCTCGGGATAGTCCTCTCCACCATGAGGCACACTTTGCCAGTCACAACTTCTTCCAAAGCACAGACTTAGGGCTTTACTCGTACACCAAAGATTCGTTCTCCTCTTCCTCAGACCCCGCCGAGCCACCACATTCCTTGACCAGGCCATCGCTTTCGAGGTCATCATCCTTTAGTAGCATCGCATCGTTCGGCAGTATTGACAGCGGTGTCTCTCATCCGCCAAGACCAAAACAGGAACGGAAGAGGATGGTCAAACTACGATACAGTGAATTTGCCAGCCAATCAACCAGGGAGAAAACCACTGTGGACAATGCGAGCACTCCGGCTTTCACAACCATCGAGTACCCGGCTGCTCGGGAACTTGCCCCAGCAAATCATATTCGGAAACACTCCAGCACCTTGAAGTGCCACCTGTGTCCAAAAAAGTTTACTTGTGCTTCTCGGTTGCGTTCACACATGAAGCGCCATACCGCGCGGCGTCCTTTTGAGTGCGCCGTGTGTCACAAATCTTTTGCTCGGAATCATGACAGGCAGCGGCATGAGAACCTGCACAGATGGAATTCGCTATGGGAAGTAGGAATGCCGTAAGTTTCAAGACGGCTGCTGGCCAAATAGTGGGTGTAGAGTGCTCTGCAGTCCAAGCTTGGCTTCCAGTTCGAAAGCGGGCATTATGAGTGATGTGATAGGGGACTCAAACGAGGAAGAAAGAAAGAAACCGAGCAGATCGATGGTGGATGCTTTGGCTTTAGAGAGTTTCATAACTCATGAATCAAGATTGTCTCCATGCCGCTCCATGCGTCACTGCTGCTGTGAGTGTAACAATCAACATCCTCAGCCGTGATTCTCACGAGAATGCCCACTAACGGCGGGTGCCTAATCGGAATCGTGGTTAGCGATCACGGCCCGCTCTCAGCCTTGCCTCATGGGAAAAGCGGAGTAAACCCGGCCCAGTAACGCAAACTGGACAAACGAGTTGGGCATTTGTGGACCAATTCCTCAGCTAGCGTCTTTGCGGTCTAGTCCTCACCACCGTTGCATGTGGCGACAGGGGTGCGCCATACCAAGGATGGCAATCCATAAAACGGGGCTGGTTCAGCTGAAAGTCGGCTCACCCACGCACTTTTTCTTCATTCATTTCAAGGAGCCAGGCAACAGCGTTGATTCTGCTTGGGGGGTCGTATTCTAAAGGCCTCTAAACTCCAAAATGGCTACGGGTCCGTCTTCCCTTCGGCTGGGCTCTTCAGAGCAGAAGGAGCTCGACGACATATGGCAGCAAGTTCAGGGTAAAGTTGTGGAACTGGCCGGTGGTGACGCCAAGAAGATCCAGCAGCTCGGAATCGGCGATGTTATTCAGCAGCTCGATTCGTACAACGACAAAAAGAAGCCCGAGAGCTATGCCAAATTCAAACAGGTTATCAACAGAACACTCCAATGCATCGAGACAGTGGGAAACATTGTCACACAAGGTGTTTCGACGGTCATTGCGCCTGCTAGTACCTGCTATAGCGCTCTGACCTTTGTCATCCAAGCATGGAGAGGCTACGAAGGAATTTTTGAGAACCTGTCGGAACTTCTCGAGAAGTGTCTTGAGTTTTTGGACCGTCTTGGTTACTATGACCGAAAGATGGATGCCAGTTTGACGCGCCTTGCCTGTCAAAACCTGCGTCTTTTCGTTGAAATCTGTGATCGAATCGTCTGGTTAAGAAAGAGGCACACCAGGTTCTTGGCATTCACAAAGAAGCTCTTCCTCAATGATGATGGCGTACAGGGCCTGCTTGACCTAATGGACAAACTCAACAAGAAGGAATCATTGCTCGTGGCCGCTCAGACATTTCAGATTGTCAACGATAGCGCGGGCGATCTAAAGATTGTAATCGAGGGGCAGATGGAGCAGAAAACGAAACAGGATTCCAAGCAACGGCGGAATCAGATCATTGACGCCTTGAATTTCAGCGGCAATGAGCTCACCAGCACTGGAGAACCGACAGCCACGTGGCGCAGAACTCTCGACTCTTGCATGAGCAGCATCGTTGCCGATACGGGCGATTGGCTGTTAAACGACCCGAATTTCCTGGACTGGGCTCAGGCACCCGTTCCATCCAGACCTATTATGGTTCTGCAAGGTACCAACTACACAGGCAAGACATCCATGATGGCTAGTGTGTTGCGATTTCTCAGGAAACAAGAGAACAGCGTGCCTACGTCCCGAATCGTGACGGCATATTTTTTTCCAGATGAGGAAATGAAACAACCCGACAAGTCGGAAACGAAACCAATTTTGGAGACCGTATCGAAAGCATTGCTTTGGCAAATTGCCGTTTCGTTTGAGGCACTGACCAAGTCCATTGCTCAGAAGGTTCAGACATCCAACGGCTTCACTGGCTGGCTCGACCTTTGGGAACAGCTTTACATTGACAATCCCGAACGTCTGAACCCAGATACCACTTTCTTTCTTTTCATCGATGGCACCGGTGCAAGCGAGTCTGATTTGGACTCTCTCGTGCCCTTGCTTCGAAAGCTTGTGGCAGCTACAAAGGAGGGCAAGACTCGTATATTCTTGACCGCAGAGCCCAAAGTCATGGCAGACTATGTCAGCCAGTTCAATGATGTTCCAGTGGAGCTCATTGACCTTCCAAGCCGAAACAAGACGGACATTCAAAAATACATTACCCATCGGATGGATAGCATGCCCATCCTGCGAGATCTCACCAGGCCAGGTATATCGGAATGGCGAAAAAGGATCATTGACAAGCTGAGCGAAAAGTGTGCTGGAGACTACTTCAAGCTCAACTCCAGCCTCCACGCCCTTGCGCACATGGATCTGGTCGAGGATATTGAAGAGGTCCTCACGCGGGCTGACGAGACCCGCTCGGACCAGATTCAAGCCGAAATCACCCACCTTAACAAGTCACGCACACCCAAAGAGATTCAGGAAATAAACGAGATCATCAACTGGGTCGAGACCGGACGCAGATGGTTCACTGTCGATACGATGGAAGCGCTGCTTTCGGTAAAACACCAATCGAACCCCGCAGGAGAGGTGTCTGCCCCGTTGCAGAGGGCGGCAACGGGGTCTCTCACGGCGGCACTGGTAAGTTCGAATGGAACCTTGACCGTTTCTCTCCTCTCATTTTCAGAGAGACTTTTGCAAAAGTACTGCATTTTCGCCCTAAGCAAGGAAAAGGAGGTCAGATGGCGCGACCCAGAGACCAAGAGCGAGATCCCCAACAAATTAGCACTGCAACTTGTCGGGTCGAGCTCGAGCAATTCGTCAGGAGGGCGTCAGCGGATTGGAGAAAGCGAAATCTGCATTGTGAGACACTTTCTCCACAATGTGTGCCCGCCGAATTTGTACAACAGCTTTGACTTTGAGACGTTTTTTGAATCAAAGCTCCGAGCTCAAACGAAGCAATACATCTGCCTGGACGAAGAGAACTCTCACATCCGCATCGTCATAGCTTACCTTGCCATCATGACAAGCGAAACGCTCAAGGCGACCAAGGATTTGCTGCTTCATGCGCGTCGGGATCTCCTCTTCCATCTCAACAAGGTGGATCTTTCCACCGCCGACCCAGCCCTCAAGACGCAGGTCGGCCCGCTTCTGGTTCGGCTGTTGACAGAAGAATGCGGAGTCACGGCGCTGTTTCTGCCGGGAGACAACTCCAGCTTCCGAGTTTGGAGCCAGATCGAGAGTTCTGACCTCAGAGATGTTCGCGCGGAATGGTTATATTCTCTCGAAGGGACACGAGAGGTTTTTCGATGGCTGAGCGACCCAACCGTCACCAAGCTCATCTCGGGCAAGGTGGCCGAGTCTTATGTGCAAGACGTCAATACTTTGGGTCGAAATCTGCATGAAGTGGTATTTTATTATGCTGCCAAGCACCTAGCATCTCGATTCTTTTACGATACAAGGTTCAAAACACGATGGATCGCGTCTCCGGCTCTGTTTCTGAGAGGTTATCTCATGAGAGTAAGTTTACCAAAGCTGCCAACCACCACCATCTCATCTCTAACACGTCTTAGTGTGATCCTGAGACAGCGAGTCAAATGGCAACTGATTCCGCTTTTTACAAAGCCGTCGAGGCCGAATTCGCAAAAGAAATCGAAGGTTGGCAGAATTTCGACTCGGAAATGCTTGAGCAGATCGAAAACTGGGCTTCAGATGCTCTCGATAAATCGAAAAATAGCTCAGCCCAAAACTCGCTGTGGGAGTATCAAGCCTTCAGTATCCTCGAGCACATGTCCTCCTCAACAAAAGCAGATGAAAGTGTCCCTCGTGTTAAAAAGGCTTTGGAACTTGATCCTACAAACTTCCGCGCTCGTCTTGTACTGGCTTCACTGAAATCACTCAGCGACCAAGAAGCCATTGAGGCCTTGTCTGCCTTGAAGAGCGATCTGGAAGCCAACGCCGATGTGACAAACTCGGAGGTCCTGGCCTCCACACTTTTGCGACTGGGCAACCGAGTGTGGGATGCAGGTGAAGACCGCGCATTGGCAGCGCGTTACCACACCGAGAGCTTCAAGGTTGCATACATTGGTTGGGAGTATCCATCTGTTTTCGACCGATACAAAGAGTCCTCGGATTATGAGAGCGTTGTCGGCATTTTCAAAGCGCTCGGCGAGTCAGATGAGATATGGAAACCCAACGCTGATCATCTTTATCCTATCCTGGACAAGGACTTTTGGAAACACGCGGATATGATTGCCAGAGCTGCCGAAAGCAAGCAAGAATGGGACGCTCTGGACAAGTTTTTCAACTCGATGGCGGCTACGTTGAGAGAGAACGAGCAGCTCGAACTGGTGATTGAATGTCTGGGCCTGCAGGCGTCGTGCTTCGCCAATTCCTCACAGGTCGCAATCCGCGACCGACAAATAGCCATTTACGAGGCGGTTCTGGCCGATTTCAGAGAAAACCCGGTCGCCAAGGACAATCTTCCCAAGCTCACAGTGTTCCTGGCAATCCACGATTTGGCAGCGACGTACTTAGAAAAGGCGCTCGCCTCGGAGCCAGGGTCGGAGGAGATGGATCCGTACCTCGACAAGCTGGCCTCGCTGCTCAGCATGGCGGAGGGCGAAGGGGACATTTCGCAGGCCGTTACGCCCGCCTGCTCGCTCATCATCTTCAACCGCAAGTCCGGCCAGTTTTCGGACATTGTGACCAAGTGGACGCACAAGATCATGCTCGAAGTCATTGAGCTGCTGTCCGACGACGACGATTCCAACGACGTCGAGGCTTACATGTACCTCATACAGCTGCTCATTTCTCTGCAGGACTTCGATAATGTCCGTGTTGCCATCCTGATGATGAAGTGGGAAACTCGAAATAAAATCCTTGAAAATTTGGACGCTGCAGCGCAGCTGCTCGTGTCGAGCAATAAGCACTTGACGCACAAGTCAAGCAGCGATGATGCAGCAGGTTCCGATACTTGCCCTGCTACAGAGTGTTCCTCGCCATCAAAACCAGATGAGGTTCCGGAAAATGAGGAGAACGGTTCAAATGCCAAGGAGCAAAGCGATGGGGCGAAGAGTGGTTCGTCAGACAACGCTGCTGAAAAAGAAGAAGAAGAAGAAGAAGAAGAAGAAGCACCTGAAAGTAATGAAGCGGCATCGAATCACGAGTCTGAGGCCGATGAAGAACCACAGCAGGAAACCTGGCCGCTCTTTTGTGATGGCTGCGCCAGCGTCACCGCCGCTGAGGATGGGGAAATTTACATATGCACCGAGTGTGTCTCGATCAACGGGTTTGAACCAAACTGCTATCAGCAACTTATGGCCGGGACTCTCGACAGACAAGTCGACTGTACCAAGGATCATGGGTTCATCTACATCCCTCCTTGGAAGCCCGGCGTTGAGCTGTTGAAAGGACACGTTCCTCTGCTGGAGACTGGAGTAGAGGGCGACGGCGTGGTAGAGATGTTGGGATGGATCACGATGGATGAATGGAAGGCCAAATTAAGGAGTCTTTACATCAAGACTTAGTTTCCGACTCAATTTCACTTTTTTTCTGAGAAATCTGCTAGATCATAGTCCGAGAATTGTTTCTCGGCTATCAATGGAATGTAACCCAATTGCGCACGACGCTCTGGGCACAACACCCATGGAAGACGACGGCCAACTTGAATGAATTAGTTGCTGCTGGAACTAGTATTTTTCTCATTGACACAAAATTGTTCATTTCCTGAGAGGTTATCAAAGGTCGCATCAGTACAATTTAAAAACAAAAAAAAAACCCGAAGAAAAAAAAAACCGTAAGGATGTTAGAGCCCAGCCAAGTTTTGCTGTTCAAGTTTTACCGCGTTGGCTCGGACTCGTCGATCACTCCAGGTCTCGATTTGGAGGTCTTTTCCACTGGACTCCCTGCAGGTGGGTCAATAGGACGAACGGGTGCACGGTCTCTTAGGCGGAAAATCAACTCTGCCGACTCCGGGCAGCAAAGAAATCCTAGTGTCACGTGCGGCAAAGCTGTTCAGCGCGCGCCCCACATCATTTTCAGAAGAATCCAGGCAGATCGCGTCCGCAGATTCGAACACACCGAGAGTCGTCGCTATATCCAACCGACAAGATGAGTGACGTAAACATTCAGTGAGCTCCCCCTCCTTAAAACCACTCCTTGTCGCATGCTCGTTTACTCACAATAATCCAGGGACCTCCTCCAGAAGCCTCGCAATGAGTGCACGTACGTCACCTCCCCACCCAATCTTCTTGATGAGTGAGAGTACGCGACTAAGACTAACTGCTTCGCCAACAGGGAGTACGAGATTGCTCAGCTAGTAAGAAGATTCTGTTTCGTCTCCTCGTCAAACACCTTTACTAACCCGGAATCTAGGAGCAATGGGAGTTCAGCAACGGACCTCTGTCCATCCTCCAGACCGCCGTCCGGACTCACTCACAAGTCCTCATCAGCATCCGCTCCAACCGTAAACTGTACGCCATCCAGGCTTTCCCTATCAGGTGACCGGTTACTAACTGTTTGCCCCAGGCTTGCTCGTGTCAAGGCTTTTGACCGTCACTGCAACATGTAAGTATTCCCGAATTCCTCACCTGCGCAGGCTATCTCAGCCGCTCCGGTGCTGCACTTATCTTCTCTATACACGATACTAACTGTGTCTAGGGTTTTGGAGAACGTGGTACGTATACCTGTACAATTTTTCTTGCCCTGAGGAAGTTTCGCCAAGCTTCTGGACTACCACATCAGCCCTGTTGCTGCCCTATGAGGCGCTCCACGTACAGACTACTGACGCCCAATTACAGAAAGAAATGTGGACCGAGACTCCCCGAAATCAGAACGGCAAGCCAGGCCGACCTGTGAACAAGGACCGTTTCGTGAGCAAGATGTATGTAAAAGCCCCTGCTACAGACCACTCATTCACTAATAAATTCTCCAGGTTCCTCCGTGGCGACAGTGTCATTCTTGTGCTGCTCAGCTGAACGAACAGCGTGCACACGCAGTTGGAAATTTGCTATCGCTATGAGTCGTTGATTGGACAGAGCGAAACACATGCCGTAGTCGTGGTGGTCGGCCAGGCTGGTTTCGAGGGAAAACCGTTAGACGGCAAAAATATCCCCGGACTTTTTAACGCAACCACCGCTTCCTCTGTTGAGGTATGTTAGCTTAGGAGACCAAGAGTTGTAACAAGAATCGAGCTCATTTAATTACTCAAGTATTGCGCTCCGCTTCACACTTTGATGTTGAATCCGCCAGCACGATGGGATGGGACGGCGGGCCACCTCATCAGGCTCAACTCGCCTCGGCACCTGCTCTCCTTGATTTGGTGTCATCCTGAGGCAAATATACGTCGTTTTACCTCTGACCAAAGTGCGAATGTGAGCTAAACAGGTCAAAACATGGCAATTATTTGATCACATATGCCAGCGCATCTCTCCTCGTGAATACCTTGACCTGCACTTGGACAAACATTGATGACTCGTTGCTTCATTTATTAACCTCCAATCCAACCGAATTTCTCTCTTTATTAGCAACATTGTGTACAGGTTCCCACTCCCCAAGAATAATAATGATCACTTCTGTTCTGCCTGGTCCGCCCCTCAACGCCACGCTCACAAACCCCTTTTACCCCCGACCAGCACATGATGCCCGTCTATTTTGCCCAGGCCTTGTTTCCATTGAACCAAGTCTCCTTCACTTCGGCCTTGAGCAAGCTTTGCGCATCCCATTCCATGTCAACCACGACAAAATCTGCCACCTTGCCCACTTCCAAGCTCCCCGTGCGATGCTCTGCGAATACGCTCTTCGCGGCTCCCAGGGTGTAAGCCGAGATGGATTCGCAGAGACCCAGGCGGAAATGTGGGTTCACGGTGTCCTCGGAGCCCGGGTCTCTCGCCGACCGCCGTGTCGTTCCAATGTAGAGGTTGTGCAGGGGATTGTACGGCGCCGTGGGGCTGTCGCTGCCGAGGGCGAGGAGAGCTCCGTGGTCCGCAAACTCGCGGTACGCAAACGCCCGCTCGCACCGCTCCGGGCCAATCAGCCTCGGCCAGTCGCGGAGTATCACCGGGTCGCAGTGGACCGGCTGGACCGAGGCCGTGATGCCGAGGCCGCCGAGCCTCTTGGCCTCCTCGGGGGCAGACAGTTCGAGGTGTTCGATGCGATGTCTGCTGTTGGGGCGGGCGTGTGCCTCGACGGCGTCGACGGCCATGCGGATGGCCTCATCCCCGATGGCATGAAAAGCAATCTGCAGGTTGCCCTCCACGGCGCGCTTCACCACCGGCTCCAGAAGCGTCCTAGTCCATAGCGGATCTCCCGTCTTCCCCGAAGTGTTGTAAGGTTTGGATACGTGGGCGGTGCAGGCGTCAATGGTGCCGTCGCAAATCAGCTTGATACCCGCGATGCGCAGATCGGGAGACGTCTCGCTGCTGTACTGCCGCTTGAGCTCAATTGCCTTGTCCACCTGCTTACGACACGCCTCTTCCGAGGCAGGCATGACAAGCCAGTATGCGGTAATGCGCAGCGGGAGGCTGCCCCGCTCAGAGCGAAGAGCAAGCAGTGCGTCCCAAACCACCTCATCCATGGCCATCTCGATGAGCCCAGTGTACCCAGAAGACGTATAAGAATCGAATGCCGCCATTATCGTGTCGAAACGCTGCTGCTTCGTCAAAGCGCGGCCGAGGAACGGCCACGCGATGCCTACGGCAGCGGCTTCGCTCAGCAGACCAGTCGGCTTGCCGCTCTCATCCCGCTCAATCTTTCCGCCCACGGGATCCTCCATGTCAGCAACCCCAAGCTCTTCTATCGCGGGGGTGTTGCACCAGACAGCATGCAAATCCATGCTGTCGATAAATATGGGCCGCGGATCCAGATCATCCAGCATGGACGTATTGACGCCGTCCGGAGTCAAGTCGAACATCCAGCCCGCGACGAGAATTCTCTTGAGGGTTGGGTTTTCGCGGGCGTATGATCGAATGGTGTCGCGAATATCCTCGAGTGATTTGCATTCGTCCAGTCGGAGCCTTGTAAGCGCTTGGCCGAGAGGCAAGATGTGCATATGGCCGTCGATGAAGCCTGGGAGGATGGTCTGGCCCTTCAAATCTTGGACAGAGACACCACCTTGGTCTTTGTATCTTGCTTCAAGGTCGCTTCCATCTCCTAGTTCTGCAATTTTGCCATCCTTCACAAACATGCCGTCGACGAAAGTCGGTTGTGCCTCAAGGCCAACACCGGCTTTTGTCAAGATTCGGCCATTGACGAAAAGATAGCTTGACGGTCCTCCTGCAGTCATTTTTTATTTCTGAGTTGCCACCGCCGATTGTTGGGTCAGTTCTTAGCTTCAAGTGATGAAATAAATGAGAAGGAAAAAAAACATAAATTGAAAAGGCCTGGATTTGAGAGCACTTTAATACCACGCGCTGATTGAATCATACGTACAGTATTGCGCTGGGTGGAGCCTATTCCAAGGCGGAGTACAGCGTCGCTGCGCTGCATTATCAGTACCCCGCGGCCCCTCAGCCGTCAGGTAAGGATGCTGCTTACTAGGGACCGTGGCGCCAATATTGCCCAGATTTAGATTTAGATAGGCTTGCTCAGAAGCTGGAGAGGGGAGTGGAAGCGGCAACTCTGAGCGGTTTCTTGCCGCAGCACAGCCACTTCTTCACGAATAAGGATAGATTGTGACAAGATGCGTCCCGAGGCTAATTTCCGCTCGCATTCGATCCAAAAGATGCTGAACCTACCCCGGAGTGGTGGAGAAACGAACCGTACCGAGAACGCTAATACCCTGGACCTTTAGCTTTAGAATTGTGATTTACATTAAAAAATGTTTTCGTTTTTATGATAAAACTTGGCACTTGGATTTGTTTTCTTATTTCACCTTGTTTCGTTTTAATTCCCCACTAACTTGATTTCCTGTTTCAGGTTGTAATGTGTCGTTGTTCTCTTGCACTATGAGCTTGATTTGATATGTTTGCCACTACCCCACATAGAATTGAGACACGGTGCCTACGCCAAACCTTGCGTTAATACGCGGCAAAGATTATAGCATTGTGCCTCGGCCTTGAAGAAAAAAAAAAAGACTCCTGATTATCAAATCACTTGAGATGATTGGTTGATGGAATATGAAATTGCACCTTATTGCTCCTAGATCTGAGAAGAAGCTGTGAGAAGCCGACTTTATTCCAGTGAGTAATATTGAGATGAAGAAAAAATTGTATGTACATTGAAATCTAAGAAAGGTCATTCCGGTCCATGGGATATTTTGAGCGGATACGGGAAACTTTTGAAGTTCAAACTGCCAAGCCACCAACGCCGTGCAATGTAATTAATTCGTGATGCCATGATTGCTTTAGAAAGCCGGTCGTCGCTGTCGTCCGGTGTACTTGGAAGTAGCCTTGACAATCTTTCCTTTTCTCTCCATCTGATCCTTCTTCTTGATGATCCATGCCTTGCTGCCCTTCTTGATTGATGTGTTGTTGGCCTTGATTTGCCTTCTGGCGTCCATAACATCGATATCCTCCATGCCGTCGACAACGCCCGTGATATCGCCTCCGTTCTTCTCGATGGAACCACCTCCGACAGTCAAAACTAGGTAGAGCTTGACATTCTTGGTGCCGGGGTCGTCTTCCAGAAGACCGGCGCCAAAGCCGGCTTTCACTGCGGCCTGGGTAATCATGTTGCGCTGCTGATCGTTCTTGGGGTAGAATTGGCAAACAGCTCGTCCGCCTCGCTTTAGGGATGCGTAAAGGCCGTTGAAAAATCGGGTAAGTCGCCCGGCAGGAGAAGTCTCACTGGTCTCGGCGCTGCAGAGCCATTGAATAGCGGAGATGCTGATGGCAGCATCAAAGGTACCAGCCCGGAATGGCACGCCCTGCCCGATATCGGCTAGCATGAGGTCTCCTTCAACGTCTCTTTGCAGCGCAATGTCGAGCATGGAAGGAGAAACGTCCATGCCAATCCAGGTGTGAGGACCGCCCTCCTCGGGCTCGAGCGAGGATAGGATTTCGCCAGACAGACCGCTGCCGCATCCAACATCGAGGATAAGAGACGGGGATTGAAGGTCGAGCAATTCTAGGGCGCGCCTGGTCATGGAGGCCTGAATATTCTGGATTCGAGAGCTGGTCGTGTACTTTCGGGCTTCGATATCGTCATAGTGGACGTCGGCCGCGCTGCGAAATTGTGAGCTGGAGGGGCATCTAGGTGGGGGCGTTTGGCGCATACAGAGTGTCCTCGGGGCGAGACATGGTGCAAATTGGAGCGATGAAGGTGCTGGGAAAAACGGAACTTCTGAAAATGTGGCAATGAGCGGCTGCACAGAAATATATGGCTGGTTTGGTGCCTTCGGCGCCTGTTTCTCGTTGACTAGTTACTTTCGCAAGATACCGACTTTTTTTGTGAAGCAAAGTGGGCTCTTATCGATAAAGGCATTAGCACATTCTGATCTTTCGCGCACAAGCATTTCGTCCTGTCCTTGACGTTTGGCGGAGGGGAAGAATAATGATCCGGCTGCTTGAAATTGTGCGGCCCGCCATTGGCACAACGCGAACCCTGCTTTCTCAACCAATCTCCGAACGTGTCCTTTGCGCGCATTCAAATATCAGACAGGGTTTTTTCCCACCTCCCTGCGTCTGAAACCCTTTCGCAATGTGAAGCTCATCACCCATCGTGAGCACTTGCGACGCCTTGCAATCGTAATCATGTGGATTCTCCCCCTCGTCGGCTATGCCGGCGCCGTCATTGGATTCTGCTTCCTGACATTGGCTATTGCCTCTGGCCTCTACTACATGTCGGAGCTTGTCGAGGAGCACAGCGTCATCGCCAAGCGCTTCCTGACGCGTCTGATCTTCGTCATCGTCGGTATTCAGATCTCACTATGGATCATTGATGGGTTCCCTTTTTGGGCGACGCTCCTTGGGGTGCTTTCTCATGCTGTCTACCTCGGCAATATGCGGCGCTTCCCTTTTGTGAAGCTGTCGGATCCCCTCTTTATCCTGTCATGCAGTACGTGGATGCCCCGCCTATCCCGAGTCTGCCGCGCTAACTCTTCCTCCCAGTTCTGGTTCTTGTCAACCACTACGTTTGGTTTCGACACTTTTCCAACATGCAGACGCGTGCGTATCAGCGAACGTCGTACTATGACCGGGTGGATGTACCGAGCTTCACGATGATTGCTTCTTACTTTGGCCTTTGTGTTTGGCTTGTGCCTTTCGCACTCTTCGTTAGTCTGTCTGCGGGCGACAACGTTCTTCCGACCATGGGCACTGAGCCGTCGCGTGGGCTTGACGGCAAGAATAAGCCCCAGGGCATGATCAAGGCCATCGTTGACCAAATCCGCGGTGCCATCGGTCAGATCGCCGGCTCTTCCGGAATGGAGAGACCTTGATCCAGTTGCGTCTTTCGATCTGGGGATTTTGTTAGCGAGCGACCCGAAAGAGGTCTGGAGCAATTTTGCACGCTGGCTCGCAGTTTTGGCGAAGCATTTACACATTTGGACCGACCATCCAAGGTAAGCTATGCTTAAATTTTCTATCGCAAATACGCCCCACCCCCCTACATGATGATCAAACACTACGCTAGATTGTATTTGACGAAGCATCGCTTTGTATGATCCCTTTTATTCATAGTTACTCTGATATTACACCCTCTAACTGGCTGTCTCAAAAAAAACCTTGACGCCTCGCAATGACTGACATGAAGTCACAGATCCATCGCGCCTGGTCCGCTTTGTTGTATTCTCCCAGTCCTTGACTGGATTCTGGAATGTCTATTGCAATCTGACTTGAGATATCGATCCCTGAGCAATCACAGTGTCAGTGGCTGGAACCTGACTGAGAAGAGTGTCTTGCCTACCATAGGGGCCCTGGGGCTTTGTTTTTCTTAGGAGCGTGGCCATTTTATCTTGTGCTCCCTTGGTTTGCACTTGCGCCGGATCTTGGTGGTCCTGATGAAGCCTTTTGGGCCTGTGGCTGCAGGCCTGCTAGGGCCAGATTATTCCACGGCATCTCTTCAACGTTCTCCTCGAGGAATCGATTGAGTGTGTAGGAGCCGTTTGGTGATCGATGCGGCAGACCACCATTGACATTGCGACGGGGGACGGGTGCCAGAGAATGTTCCATATTGAGGGATTGAAGAAACGTTTGTCAAGAAGTTTCGTGAGCTGTCGTGATGAAGGGCGACTTGGTATATTTGAGACGAAATTGATCCAAGCTGATTCGAAAGTTGACTCTTGAGGGATCACGGCTCTTTTATGGAGGTTAGCTTACAAGCCAGTGTGATGAAAGTACCTGGTATTAAATAAAAAAGGGCGAAGACCTTGTAAGGCATCTTTGTCCTTTTACCATCATGATGTGCCAGGGCTGCCAAGGCTGTTTCCAACACCAGCCATGAGAGACAGGATTTGGTTGGCTATCAGCAAATGTCCAGTGGTGACTCGTCTGTATCGTTGAAGGAAATCAAAAGGACACAGGACCACCGCATGGGACGTAATACCACAATTGTGCGGCTACGGCTGCGCTATGATTGCCACGTCTCAGTTGCGGCGCAAGGGCGGTTCGTTGCCATCTTCGCCGCCCTTTTTTCTGAGGTTGTACTTTTGCTGGCCGTCCTTCTGTGCACGAGCAGGGGTGGGTGGTTAGGAGCAGTGTCCTTTTGTCGGCGATCTTTGACCCTCCAGTTCCGGCGGGGCCCCACACGAAGCTCTCTGAGCAAAAGGCCACCCCGCCAAGACAGGCACACGACTTAGTCGGGAGTCAAGCAAAAAGTCTTGCATTCATTTTCGCATCTGCCTGCAGCGATATCGCCCTAATTTGGACCAACGGTCTTCCCGAAATAGCATATTCCGTACATTTGGCACGAGCCACTGGCTCTGCTCGAGGCCATCGCCGCCCTTCCTTAATCGTACACTAACAGGTTAACGGCCATGTCCTTTTGCGCGCGCGCCCCAAGGAAAGGACATGCCGAAAGTACTCTGCATGCTCCCCCTCCACAGGTTTTCTTTTTTTTTCAAACGGACTTTTGCTTGTCACCACCACCGCCACCCCTCCAGAACTTGTCGTCCACCTTATCGTCGGGGGCCTGGTGGCCGCGATCGTACTTTGCCTCAAACTCTTTGTTATGCTGTTCAACCTCGCGGCGCTGTTCCTCGGTCAGCCCGTCGGTGGACTGGAAGCCCGGCACGCTCTGGTTGGTGATCTTGGGCTGCGGGGGCGCGTTCTTGGAGGAGCTGCTCAGCCGCTCGCCACCGCCCGTGCGGCCCTTCACGGCACCGTTGGCCAGCGCGTCAACACCCCGGGCGCTTCGGTCCTGGTGGAGGAGCCGTAGGGCGGTGGGTAGGGCCACACGAGGGCCGACGCCGCGCAATGGCATGCGCGACGTTGTGGTGGTGGCGATATATCGTAGGGCGGGCATCTTTATGTTTTGCCTGTGCGTTTTTCTGCCTTGAGTGATGTGGATGTGTTTAGTTTTGCGATTTTGGAGAAAAACCCCCCCATCCCGCCCTTTTCTAAGGGCTTCTTATATTCGGATAAAATCTTATCTGGGGGAGCACGACATTCGCAAACAACCTGACTGGTTGTATCACTGAGCCCGGCTCGAAGGGTGCCCCCGTGACGTCAGGCGTGATGACATGTCCTGGATCCCGGGAGCTTGGGGGAGCTGCTTGCCTACTGAGGCAGGTGGCGGGGTACCTCTGATAATCATTGCTTGAGCTCAAAGGGCGATGATGGCGAAGTACGTAACCATGAACGTGGGGATGCCGGACCTTGGTAATTCCCCTTTTTGGCAGCCTGGTGACGGTATGCCGATGGGGAGTCGTGCGTATGACGCAGTTCACTGCAAGCCGTTGTTTCAGTGGGCTCAGCCTTAAGAATAGGGCGGCCACACATATGAGCCCATCGCCTAGTAAAAAGGGCGAGCGCCGCTCTTTTTTGCGGTATACTACTGCTGAGTGTATTGTTTGAAAGAATTGCCCATGTAAACATGAATCCCTCGCTTCAACCTCACAGCCATGACTCATATGGATGACATGGTAGAAGTGCACATTTAATCTCAACAAACCCGGCCTGCCACATCATGTCCATGACGAAATCGGATCTGATTAACCCACAAAATTATCTCCAATACCCACGTGATGGTCTTGATTAGGCGTGATGAATGTGTCACGGCGCGTACGACGAATGACAGCATTCTGGTTGAACGCAAATGGAAGGGAGCAACAGCAACTTCCCAGCCACACCTAATTGTCGTCAATGATGTAAGTCATGCATGACGACATATTGAGCAATATTTCACCTTTGTGTTCACCTCTTTGCGACTCCATTTATTTAAGAGCATTGTGCGCAACGTCGATGGATTGCAATGTCAGAGATGACCTGGAGCTTCATGTCATAGCAAACACTTCATTATACCGGTTACACAGCATTCAGACGCAGGAACATGGGTTACTTGAGCTGATGGGCTGATTCATACGTATGTATACTCAGGGGGATCTTCACCTTTTATGCAACCCAAGCACATGGATGTGAGATTTTTGCCAAAACAGGTATGCGGTGACATACATGATGTAGAGAGGGTTACGATCCAACAACCTATAACGGAATGGAACCTATTCACTCTCGGGGAGTAATTGGCCACTTCAACCGGTGCCTAAAGCCTGCGACCTAGAACTCACTTGTAGCCATCCACAGCTTAAGCTGTCTGATTGTATCGTGTATGCCGTCATGTAAAATTATAAATTGTTTTCTCTTGATGATTCGACTGAACTGCCCGTATCACAAGGCACCAAAGAATTGGCTTCTAGCTTGTGCATTTCCACATGGGTATTTGACTTGGCTGCTAAGTGATCCTGTCACTTCGCCTCGCTCACGAGACTATGCAGCGAAGGCACCAATTGGCCAGCAATCACCCCAGGCCAACCCCAGCCAACTTTAATCGAGACCGAGCCCTAAGGCACACGGATAATTCGATGTTGTCTCATTTTTGTTGTCATGAGCCGCCAGTGGGGCATGGGGGAGCCCGGAGCACAGGCGCGGCACCTTGATGGCCCATGATGACACGGCCCATCAAGGTGTCGTTTGGATGGAGCTCAACAGGGTGGTCAATCACATCCCTCCAAGCAGTTGAGCTATGATGGCCGTAGAGGTTCTCATCTCCATTTGCGGAATGCAGCTTAAGGAACGCGGCGTCAAATGGAGGGGTTGTTAGTCCAGGGGGCGGTGATGGGTGATGAGTCCTTATAAGCGGCCAGCCCCTTGTTTGAGGGGCCGTATTGATCTCCCGGATCTCTTTGAGTGTGAAGTAATTGACTCTCAATATTTAACCACGCGTAAAAAATGATGGAACAACAGGGAATTCGTGAGGAAGAGGACATTTATGATGTTCTCATCGTCGGAGCTGGTCCCTGTGGCCTCTCCGTCGCCGCACGCCTCAGGGAGCACACCCCCGCTGCACTATTTACCGACGAGGAGCACCGCAGATACCACTGGATCGGAAAATATGGAAAGAGGGTGACGCTGAAGCACGTCAAGAGCGGCAAGATTTCCAACGGACACACGGCCCGTCCCGAGTACAAGATGCTGGTGCTCGACGCCACCGCTGGCAACTGGATGGGGCGATGGAACAGCCTCTTCAAGATGTACGACATTTCGCACTTGCGCAGCCCAATGCTGTGGCACGTCGATCCCCAAGACCGGGATGCTCTCCTCGCGCATGCGTACGCCAACGAACGAGAGAACGAGCTCATTGAGATTCGGAACTGCGTGGGCAAGGAGGTTAGCAAGCACGGGAAGAAGAAGACGGCAGGACACAAGGCCTGCGGTGGCAAGTAAGTTTGTTGATTGAGTTTCGTTACTGAGCCGAGGTTAATTGTGTGTTGCAAAGGCAGTCTGCACGCGTTGCCATCAACCTGAGAGAAAGAAACGACTACTACACCCCCTCAACATCCCTTTTCTGCGACCACTGCGAAAAGGTTGCATCCCGATACAAGCTTGACAGCGGCCTGATTCGCAAAGAGTCGGTGGAACATATTGACTACGGAGTGGTCAAACGCATCTCCATTGATGATGGGAAGCTTTTCACCGTAACGTCCAATAATGTGCGGCGATACGCCCGTTCAGTCGTGTTGGCTGTTGGTCCGGCCAACACGGCCAAAATTCCCCAGGTCCCATCGATGCCTTCCATGGACATACTTCCCCAGGCTTGTCACAGCATGTATATTAAAGAGTTCCCCCACCCCGTGCTGAAAGAGCGCATCCAGGCCCGGCGGCCGACAAATGTTCTCGTGGTCGGTGGCGGTCTCACCTCAGCGCAGCTTACAGACCTGGCTATCCGGAAGGGTGTCACGAAGGTTTGGCATGTTATGCGAGGGCCCCTGCGCATTAAGCATTTTGACGTTGACCTGGAATGGATGGGCAAATACAAGAATGCCGAGCAAGCTCGGTTCTGGACGGCTGATTCGGATGATGAGAGGCTGCAGATTATCAAGGAAGCGCGGGGCGGCGGCAGCATCACGCCCCCCTTCCACAAGCGATTGAAGAAGCACCTCGCCACAAAGAAACTCGAACTCCACACCATGACGACCTTGGTGGATGCGAAGTTTGAGGGGGAGGACGGAAATGGCATGTGGATGGTCAAGACGGAGCCACCAATTGAGAACCTGCCGGCAATGGACTACATCTACTTTGCGACGGGCATCCAGACAGACTTCTCAACGCTACCGTACCTGCAAACGATTATAGAGAAGCATCCCATTCAGGGACGCGGAGGATTCCCCTGTATTACCGAGGATCTAATGTGGAACAAGGAAGTGCCCTTGTTCATGACGGGACGGTTGGCGGCGCTGCAGTTGGGTCCTGCGGCACCCAACATCGGAGGCGCAAAGATTGGAGCCGAGAGAGTCGCGTGGGCTATTGAAGATTTGATTCCCCGTCCGGGAGCGCTGGCTGACGAAGACGAGGGCGAAAGGAGCAATGGGCTGGCCAGCTACTTGTCCGGACACAGCAACATGTACAGCTCACTCGCGGTTGAGTAGCAGAGCAGCACACCCTGCGGAAAGGAAAAAGAAGACCAGTTCATGATAAATGAGGAGAAAACGGTGAATGTGTGCCCCACGTTCCAGTGAAATCCTTGTGGCTGCCTGTAACGTTCCATTGTGTTGGCAAATGTGGCCTGTCCATGTCTTCCGGACCGGAACCTGTGCCACCTCCCCTTCATGAAGCCGGCAAATGCAGAGTCACCGGGCGTCAGGATACAGCCTTGAGGGGGGAGAGAAGCAAATACTTAAAGAGAGAGAGAGCTAATGAGGTGCAATATAAAAGCTAGGCATAAGCTTATTTCATCGCTACCGCCACTGTCACCTTTGCGAGCAGTGCGCTAATCTCCGTGACGTCAATTCCCGCGGCGGGCGGCACAGGGCTGTGCTGGTTGTGAAACAGTGGATAATTCGGCACTGTCGGGCAAATCAGGGCGGCGTATTCCTCGTATCGACCCCGCCATCCAGCCTACGTGCGGGTTTGGCCTGAGGAGATGTCCCCCTAGCAGCCCTATCACCTTTAAAACACTGGAGCTGACGTATGCGCCGAGACCTGACTATCACCCACCAACTACTTCACTCGTCGCCCTCGCTCGCCTGCCTGCGCAGAGACGCCAGAGAGAAAGAGGAAGAGGAATTGCACCAGAGACGACGCCACCCACGCGCCCTTATGTAATGTGAGCGCACCAGCGAGCGTAGCGACGACCGGCTGTGCGCAATGACTCGGCTGGGCTCTCAAAAGGTCAGGACGGGCTGCAAGACGTGCAAGTAGGTGACCAGCCCCCGGCAGCAAGCAACACGCTGCGGCGTCGGTTTCGCTAACGGTTCGCGCGCAACAATTGAAGAATCAGAAAGGTCAAATGCGACGAGACGTGGCCGCAGTGTCTCAAGTGCAAGAAGGCCGGCCGGCCCTGCGACGGGTACACGGCGCCTCCGGCCGGCTCGCTGCCATGGGGCGTCCTGCTGCGTGCGCAGCCGTCCGTCTCGCCGGCGGCCAACAACTCGGAGCTGAGAGGCCTCGCCTTCTTCCACCAGGCCGTGGCGCCCGTCCTGTCGGGCCCGTTCGACGCGAGCTTCTGGACGCACCTGGTGGCGCAGACGACGCACCACGACGATGCCGCCCGCCACGCCGTGCTGGCCATCAGCACCCTGTTTGAGAACTTTGCTCCCATGTCCCTGACCCGCACGCCCGACAACCCGCTCGCCATTCGGCACTACAACAAGGCCATCCGGCAGCTCGTCAAGTTCCCCACCTACGACGTCGACACCTTCCTCACCGTCTGCATCCTCTTCATCTGCATCGAGTTCCTCCGCGGCGACGGCAAAGCCGCCATAAACCACACCCAGCATGGCCTGCGCATCCTCAGCACCTGCCCGGGCAACTCCAAGCTCACCGCCGTCTTCTCCCACGTCAACCTCTTTCCCCTGTTCTTCGGCACCAAGCCCGAGGACTTTTCCGTTCTCACCCGCCAGGCGCCCAGGCCGTCGGGGCCGTTCCAGAGCATGATTGAGGCGCAACACTGCCTGGACATTTACATTGCGCGCGCGCTGCACCTCATCATGCAGTCCGAGGGCTGGAAGACGGGCAGGACCCCCCACGACACGCCCACCCCCGCCATGATAGGCGAGCGGGGCAAGATCGTAAAGGCCTTTGAGCAGTGGGAGCTGACCTTTGCCAAGTTCCAGGCCAGGCGATCCATTGACACCAACGCGGACCCGGCGTCTCTGGGCCTCAAAATAAGGGCTCTCACGCTGAAAATCTGGACGCTGAATTGCCTCACGCGGGAGGAAATAGTGTACGATGTGCTGGAACCCGAGTTTGAGCGCATCGTGGATATGGCGACACGCCTTGGTGCCGTTGGTACACAGCAGTCCAGGTTCATGTTTGACACGGGGTCAAGCCCCCTGTTGCATTTCATTGCGCTCAAGTGCCGCTTCTTGCGCCTTCGCGTAGCAGCTCTGGCGGCCCTGAAAGCCCTAGCATGCCCCCGGGAGTCGCTTTGGGATTCAGTCCTCGTTTATTCCGTTGCAAAGAGAGTGGCTGAGGTCGAGCACGGCGTCGAGATTGGACCAGATACACTGGAGTTGATAGACAATGGCACCATAAAGGAAAGAGTGCCCCCGGAAGAGGAGCGAGTTCGCGTTTACAGACTAGAAGATGAACCCGAGAACCCTCCGGATGACGGTAAGGCGACATACCGGCGGGGCGTCTTCTTCTTGATGGTGGCCACAGATGGCACGACTACCAAGAGGCACGAGTGGATCACATTACCAAAACGATTGACCTTTCAGGCAATGAACCAAAAGAGCAACAAGAATTAGTAAAATTAAAGAGAAGAACGAATCCGATACAATGTTTCGGCGGAACACATCTCACTTCGATGTATCGACTGGGCCAACAGGATCTGACAATGGTGGAACCATTGCAAAACATGACTACTTTGCGACGACTAGGTAAGGCTTGTGAAAGCGCCTATGATTCGAATATCGTGCTGATGCATTATAAAGATGACGGAAACGAAATACAACTTATAAAATGATTAGAGGCTGTTGGATGATGACAGCATTGCGGGAGGACAGGACGCATAGACACGTTTGACGGCTTATCATCATGAACTGGGTATAAGACTAGGATTTGATGCATCTACGAAAATGAATTGGGCGACTTTTTAAGGCGCCAAGATATGAAGCTCATTGCTTGATAAGCAATTGCGAAATGGCAAAAGTAGGCACCCGTGGCAAAAACTCAAAACTTCGTTTATTTGACAGACTTTGTATCCTTGTCCTATGTGAGTTGTGGACGATGGGACTGATGCCTCAAAAAAGCCATGGTGGGGAACTAGCCCCCCTCCTCGCCACCATCTCACCAAGGGCGACGACGAGTTCCTTGGCATACGCTGCAGCTGCCATTGCCGCATACCCTTGCCAAGCCTTGTTCTTATGTGAATCTGAGTAATCGCATATGCCGCGGACCACCAAGCACGGAAAGTGGTTCATTAGCCCTGCCGCCTCCATCTCAAAGCAGAGCACATTCTTTTCTGCGGCCAGCTTGTCTCGAGCTTCAGCATCTTTCATGACCTGGTTCGCCGAGGCGATCAGCCCGTAGTGGATAACTGGGTTGGCTCCGCATTCGCCCCGATCGCTGCGCTCGACCAGGCGAGGTGGCGGCCCGCAGCATACGACGCTGCAGTCCTCTTCCGAACCCTTGGGGTGCGCAAAGGCGGACTTGAACAGCCTATCGCTGTCCGCAGGCGGTCGTCCGTATTTGCGCCTGAGCCGCGGTCTTTCCCGAAGGACCTCCTCAATGGCCTGGTTGATTTGGGGAGGAGCCTCCCGCTCGTGCAAGTACTTCAGTTGGTCGACGGCAAACCGCAGGTCCTCGGGCGGCTTGTCGAGGAGGCCTGTTGGGTAAAAGGCTTGGCCCTGGATGGATTTGCCAAAGTCGTACTGGAACACTCCGCCGTGGAAGTCTGCGGCGCAGCTGACGACGACGTCGCCGAGGCGGATGTCGTTCCCGGGGCTCGGGGCGCCCCCGCCGACGCCGACCATGAGGCCAAGCTCGATGCCGGGGAAGCTGTGCAGCATGTCCCCCGCGAGGTTTGCCGCAGAAACGGTGCCGTACTCCCCGTAGGGCAAAGCGGCAATGACGACGTTGAGGGTCCCCATCCGGCCGAGGGTGTAGATGTTGTTGTCGTGGCGGGCCACGTATTCCGGTCTTTCGTGCATCTCGTCAAGAAAGCACAATGCCGAGACGAATTCGGGCTGGATGGCGCACAGCCATCCCACGGTGTAGTCGTCCGGACTCTTGCGAACACGGCGGGGCTCAGCTGAATCACTTGGATTGGCTTCCGTGCTGCCCTTGGTTTCTATCATGGATGAAATTAAATTAGCTCTTTGTGAGGTCCAGAATTATACGGTGCTACTGACGGTGGGGGCTTTTTTGTATGCTCCTCGTAAACTCGGATTCGTTGAGAGGAATAACGCCGAGCAGATCGTTTACATATGCTGCTGCTGCTATTGCCGCGTACGGTTGCCAGTCCCTGGTCTTGTGGGAACCCGAGTAGTCGCTTATCCCGCGGATCATCAAGCAAGGAATTATGTCTGTGATTCCTGGGCTATCTGTCCTGAAGCTTAGCACATCAAGTTCGGCTGCCACTCTATCACGCACTTCGGCAGTTTTTATGAACGCGCTCGAGGAAGCAAGTGAGCCGTAGTGAACCTTTGGGTTGTCTTCGTATCCAGTCTGTTTGTGGCGTGATACCAGGCTGGGAGTTTCCTCCCCGGACACAGCTGCAAGACTCTCTGGAATATCCGCTGGAGTTGCAGGCTTGCTTCGATACAGCTTGTCCGTTTGTTCGTCTGGCCGTCTGAACTTCTCCCGGAGGTCGGGGTTTTGTTCCAGAACCATGGCGATCGACTCCTCGAGGTGATGACCATTCAACTCATATTGGGCTTGGAGATAATTTATAGCCGCTCGCAAGAACCGTGGAGGTTGGTTCAAGAATCCGCGAACTACTGTGCCGCTTCTTTCTAAATCAAATTGCACTGAGGCAGCTTTTCCATTGCGGGGAGCGCCGACCACGATGTCGCCGAGGCGGATGTCGTGCTTTTGGCTCGGCGCGCCCCCTGCTATCCCAAACATCAGGCAGGTCCTGATATTAGGAAACGTGCGCTTCGTGCGAATGGCAAGTTGGAAATCAGAGGATGTGCCCGTGTGGTCGGTGCAGGCGATGGCAACGTTATGCTGGCCAATTTTCCCCAGCGTGAACTTGCCATCATCGTAGTACCTGATAGAGCTTTTATCAAGAAAAAGGCATGCGGTATCGTGCTCCATGGGGAAAGCGCAAATCCATCCGACGGTGTAGTCTCCGGGGTCGATTTTTCGTTCTGTCGGAGCCGCTGGTGCTGACGATGCCTCAGCTGCCGAATTCGGACTTGAGTGTTCATGTAATTTAGGCCTTTTTCGTTCCTGTGCGCCGTCGATGATGCGCATCAGGGATTCTATCAGATGTTTGGCCTGGGCATCGTTTTCTGTGCCCACAAGATATTCTTTGACATCTCGGAACACCTTCTCCTGTTCTAATTCTTCCTGCGACGGCATGCGAGTGTTGATCGTCTCAGTTGTCCCAGGATCGATAATCATGTCGTCTTCGAGCGTCGATAGAGACATATAGCTAATATTCGAACGTAACATCCGATATCTTGGTTTCCTTGAATTACCTTCACAGAGGTAATTGATCTCTGGTATATTGGCAAGGAGCTGTGCCACTACTTACTCGCGATGCAACTCAACAGCTAGTAGGGGAGGTATTATCACAAGATTATTCATTTCGTATCCCAAGTGGTCACGATCAGATGCGGGGATGCATTCATAATTCCTCGAGTACATCACCGTGCGATCAGCCAATGAGTGCACTACCAACATGTCGTGGCTGCGCCATTGTGGTATAAGCCTCATGCTCTGTGGCTAACGTCGTGGCTAGAGCAGATTGCTTAGAAGGTATCCTCTTGCAGCTGGCGGTGCTAGTTTCCCAAATAATATCCAGGTATGCATAAAATCGGTTGTGCATTGCAATACATTCGTTTCAGATCCGTAGTCAAAGTGTTTCGCTAAATGCCGACTGTGGGAGCGTGCGGACCCGTAATTGAACAAATTATACGGCAGTGTTGGCTCGAAGGATCAACAGTAATTTCAGCCACCAATTAGACAACCGTGCATGACTAGGGGCATGTCGGCTGTGCAGTCCAAGCTACACATATATTTAGGCTTCCATGGACCCGGCACGCTCAACCTAGATAGCTGTGCATTTGGTCAATCAAGATCTCCAATCCATTTACTTCCCCAGCAAACTTGCACCAACACCAATGTCTGATGGCCAGAAACCCCGCAACTCACGAAGCGATGGCGGCGGAAGCGGTACGAACTTCCCACTTTCCAACTCGGAGACTCAGAGCTAATTACTTGGGCCAGCCCGGGAAGATGACATGAAACGACTTTCTAAACTCGAATTGATGGGACTTGGTCTCCTAATATTATGGCAAATCTTGAACGTCGTAAATACGGGCATAAACTTGTCAGAATGGAAGGGCTGGAGCGAAGAAGCAGCTTGGTCCAAACTGAGAGTCATATTTGGGAGTATCCAGACAGTCGCTGCAATTGGCTGCTTTGTTGCTTGCGTAAGGGAAGGGATGGGAATACGGAGCTTGAACAAACATTTCAGATGGGGACTGTTCTAAGGCCGTATCGAACTTGAGGAAATAAACGAGTGGAAAATCATGCTCTGATTAATAACAACTGATACTTGTTCCATCATTTGAATTATTAGACCACAGCCTTATTATTAGATAGACAAGCTTGCTAACAGGAAGAAACTGTCACATTCGCAGCGGCTGTCTAAGCACTCTACTGCGGTTTGTACCATCCGGCATGATTATCTTGCCGAGGCGGGCCTGTCCACTGCACATGCCCTGAAACATTCTCTAGGGTATCGCCATCGTCTCAAGCACGTGGCAGATATCCAAGTTATAGTTCATCAACGTTCCACCGCATTGCCGTTCAGCGGCCTTGCAAACCCGACGTTGCCTTGTGTCAGAACGGGTACTTTGAATGACCCCAGCTCCCAGGCATTGGCATTTCCGCTGCCATCCTTGGGTGGATCGCCAATCGCCATACGCAACAGATGCCAGGAGCTATCTGCATACCGCGCCGTTCCCGAAGCCGAGTCGCGGTTCCGTAGGATGCGATTCCACAGGTCTACCATGCTCTCCAAGGCCAGATCCAGGATCACTAGAAAAGCCGTCGCACACACAATGATTAACACGCCCAAGAGGCTGAAATTTTGCACCGCCCCGGCCACCTGCACCAGCTGGTTTGTGCACTGATCCCGCAGCGCTGCCCACTCTGCGTCGTCCAGGGGATCATTGGACCTGACCTTGAATGGAGATGTAATTTTGGCATACGATCCAAGGCTGGCTGCATCGTTTGACGCGTACTCAACCATGTACGCCTGCAGCTTCGCCAGGCTTGTTTGGAACCAGCCCAGGACTTCGGACTGCCACTGGTTATCGGGGAGACCGGTGGAAATGGTCACGTAGATGAGGTTGTTGGCGAAGAGGGCTCCGGGGCCGAGACCAGCAACGCTGTTGAACGTGTTGGAGTTGGTGAGGGCAAGTTGAATGCGGCTGGCGGTGATGCGCTGTATCGGATTGAACCCCGGCGTGTTGCGGATCACGGCGTGCGTTTCGACCCCATTCAGCCCCGCGGGCGGGCTGCAGAGCGAATTTGCTGGGTTGCAGAACTGGAATTGATCTGTGCAGATCATGGCATTCACATAGTTGTTTGGGTAATAGAGAGTGTCACCATCGATCACCTTCTCGCGGGTACCGTTGGCCAAGAACCAAGGGTCCTTCACAGGTTCCATGTATGCGAGGATGTTTTGGCTGAGAAAGTACACGGAGACATCGGCGTCGGTTCTGTTAAAGCTAGGACTAGGAGACCAAACAGACTCAGAGCCTGCGAGAGCATACCGTGGTCTTTGCGTCCGTCAGTTAGTTTAATCATCTGCGAGGGCAGCGATGGGTCTACACTCACGCGATCAGGTACGTAGCATCAGTGCCAGTGGAAAGGAGGTTGTAAAGGTAGGTGAAATTGCTCGCACCAGGGAGGGGGCCAAAATCATAAGCATGGTAAGTGTAGTTTCCATACGTCAGCGTTTGGAAAAGTTTTGTCGTGTCAATCGGTGAGCAAGTCACATTCATCCTGAATGTAATACGGTTCTCCGGTTTGGCATTGATCCCGAGCATCATGTGTGAATCCAAGTGGTCTGTGACCATGCTAAAGGCGCCATTATGCCCAAGTATGCATCTGTCAACGTCCGGTATGGGACAGCGTGCTTGTTTATCAACCTGATAGGGTAGTGATGGCTGCACGAAGAGCGAACGGGTAGTGGGCGAGTTGGTGATATTTGCGTAAAAGTTTGTCATGTACGTCCTGGCTTGGGCTGTATCGTTGAGCACTTTGGCACTGCGTGCAGCCAAGGCTGTGAAGTTTGTGGGATCGTACTGCCAAAAACCACAGTATGAGGGCTTCACACGAGCAACGGTGTTGCCGTAGCTCTTGTTGGCGACCCTTGAGGTGAAAAGACCGGCGACGGTAAAACCTCCCCAAACGAGCGCTGCAGGGAGTGCGAACCAGAAGGTGCGGCTCGCCAGACGTGGTACGCCTCGCTTGGACCATGCGCGGTGCATCTTTATTGCTTGCCACAGGGCCCCGGCAGAGCCGGACGTGTTTCGGAGGCTGACTTGTTGCTGCAGCTCAAAAGCGAGGGCCTGGCTTCCCCTCACCCTCCAACAATGCATCACGAAAGCGAGGATATTCCAAAAGCTGGCTCCCGCGAAGCCCACCATGACGGTTAATGCTGATAGGAGAAGAGTGCCGTAATTAACGGGGAGTGATATCGTAGCGTCTAGGACGCCGGAGGCGGAGTGGTCGTACCACAGTCCTGAAGCTACTTCAACCATGTTGACTGAGAAGAACTTGAGCTTGCTTTCAGTCACTTCAGTACAAAGCGATTGAATGTGGGAATATTCTGTCTACTTAAACCATGAATTCTATCAATCTATGAGATGGCTGGGCTGGGACGGCTGAAAGGCTTGCCACCCATTTGCTTCTGAGCAATGCGTGGAGAAGACAACTCTCAACTGATTTGTTCAGCCATAGTCAATAGTCGACTGCATGCGTAGGCCCAGCTTTGCTGAAAAGGTGCCTCGCGCCCAACATTAGGCACCTTGATCCGAGACTAGGCTGCCGAGCTGAGTTGCTATCATTGGTTCTACCGTACCCGGTCGACGGATTCGAGGTTTTGGACGAGTTGACGGCATTTTAAAGCCGAGTGGGTGGGTTCTGGAACACTGACGCGTCCTAGTCTCAAGCCACATTGTCGAACACCAATCCAGAACAAGCCTCACATCCCACCTGCGAACCTAGGCGAGCCGACTGAGCCGATCAAGGACCTGTGACGGATAAAAGAAGTTTGGGCAAACTCCAGTGGTAAAAGGTTCTTTGAAGACCCACAACCCCCAGTATCTTTTATTCAGTCTGATCGGCTAGCTGTAACCGTCTCGTGTACGTAAAATAGTCTGAGCCAGCCAATTTTCTCAAGAAGTGTAGATAGCACTAAGATCATGTATCAATTACTTTATCAGATTGCGAACAAGGAGGGCCGCTCTCCAATACCTAAAATTGAATACAATGGCTTTGATAAAGCTTTGCAACGTTTCCTCCTTTCTCTGAAAAATGCAATTAGCAATAATGATAGCATTGGAGACCTGCTGATGAACACAGTGACAGGGCGAAACGCTAGAGGAATTAGTTGAAGGAAAGTAAGCAACAATTGATGCTGTGCTTGTGTAATCCTTGTTAAGCATGATCCACGATCCACTACGGCACCATCCCGTTCATCTTGGTCAGCCCTGCGTACTACAACGCACTTTGACAGGCAGGGTAGCCTTTTATGCTTATTGATATGCGTCCCAGATAAAAGAGCTTGTCTGAAATTGGTTTAAATCCAGTTTCCAAGCATGCTCTGTGACATCTTCAGTATCTGTCCAAGGTAGCCCAGGCGCCCACGTTGGCGATGCTGACCGGCATTCTCTTGTATTCTATCAGCACACAAATATGCGTAAATGAACTGAAAGCCTAGATAGAACTTTGACTAGCAGATGCATTCGATGGAGGTGTTGGAGCAGAGTCTTGCCAGTGGTGGGCGCAAGAATTGCACATTGGCATCTTGGCTTTAACTGGAGCAGCCAGCAAAATATGCAGCGCCTAAACGAAACCACAGGGGTTGAATGCTGTTTTTGTGGATTTCTCACCTGGCCGTCATCATGCAGGCGCGATCATTGCCCCGTGCAAGGCTCAGGAAGGCAACGGTGCGGCTATTGGGAACATGGTGACTGAATAGCAGTTTTATCATATTTAAGAGAGAGAAAACGAATCCATCTACTTACCTCGGCCCAGCACCTGCTGTACCAGACCCAAGCCCCTACCTAATAATAGATTCTCGGCTCAACGTGACAACGCTGATCTTGATTGTGCCTGTCTAATGTGTGGGCTATCCCTGAAATTCTTCTCGGCTTTTTTTTTTCGCATCTCTGTCCGAAATTTCCTGCCCTGTCATTCGCCAGACTTTGCGTTTGAGCAGTACCCGCTTCTGTAAAATGAGACCTTCTCCGGCGCCGAGACGCTCAGACTGGGGCAATTACGACGACTCACGGGCGGAATTCCAATTAAGGCCGGGTTGAACTGGGGCGGCGCGATGTCAAAAGTGCGAAAAATGCATGATTGGCTGCCCTTGGACGAAAGGCATGCTGGTGCTGTGGCACAAAGGCAGAATGAATGGGTTAAAGCAAGGGCCGCCACCCCTTGGAGCTTTCGCTATAAGGAGGCGGATCGCAGATGGATCAATGGCTGCATTTCTAGCTTGACTATGTTCAGATCTAATATTGGAATTTCTCTTTTTCTTTCTTTTTTACTAAAACATTTTGTCTTGTCACAACTAGAATCATGGGTCTCGTTCATTTTGAAGACGGCAAGGTCCTGTACTATCCCTACACACCATCCAAAGCAGCCGGCTACGTTTTTATGCTGCTTTTCGCCGCCGCGACTGCCGGCCACATATGGTTTCTTCGACGATACAAGACTCGGTATTTCATTCCCATGATTTTGGGTGGAATATGTAAGTCTGGATCTGATTGGGTTACTGACCTGCTGCTGACCGTGCCAAGGCGAATTATTTGGCTACTACGGGCGTGCTTGGGCTGGATCCAAGCCGAATTCACCAAAGCCATTCATGCTGCAGCTCATGTTGATTCTGGTTGCCCCAGTCTTCGTCTGCGCCACCATTTACGTTACGCTGGGCAAGTTTAAGCAGATCGTGCTGGGCCAACCAAAACGCCGCTGCGGCCCTACATCTCTCTTTATTCTCACCGACATTATTGCCTTCTGCACCCAGATTGGCGGCTCTCTCGTTCAGGTAACTGGCAGCGTCAAGCTTATGAAGATCGGCGACCAGGTCGTGCTGGGCGGCCTGGTATTTCAACTCGTTGTGTTGGCAATTTTCCTAGGACTCGTGGCGCAGTTCTACAAGACGGCCCAGAAAGAATCTCAGTATGCGGGTAGATGGGGGCTCTACGTTTTTATGCTGGGTGGTTGCGTTGTGGCAATCTGGATTCGGAATTTGGTGAGAGTTGTCGAATTTATACAGGGTTTTCACGGCTTTGTCAGCGATAATGAAGCCATGCTGTATATATTCGATGCGGCCCTGATGCTTCTGGTCATGGTTGCCTTTCTAGTTCTGCACCCCGGCGGTTTAATACGGGGCCCAGACGGTGGCCGTGGGGAAAGGGTTGGGAGTAAAGATTTCACTCATGACGGGCAAGTGGAACTCGGATTTCCTCATGGGCGATGAGAAAGAAAAAAAATACATAGTAGAAATTAGTACTATATTGGCGGTTTTGAAATTTCATCAATCTTTTCATTCTTCAACTAAACCGTTCATGAGTTATCTTCTCTTAACTCAACTACACATGCACAATCCTTATCAACCTCGACCTTCCTCGGGCGAGCTTTCTTGGTTGAATCCATGGTGTAACCATATTCTTCATCTTTGCTCCCAACTGGAGTCTTGTAGAGCCTAAAAATGAGGATTATTCTTGGCGGTTTTTAGAGATCCCATAGAGGGAGCAGTCGCAAAAGGAAAGAAAAGAAAAACGACTTTGATTTCTCTGTTACCGCTAAAATTGCAGTGCAGGGGGGGGCAAGATCTAGCGCGGACAGAATCATGAGACAGACAGTAAGTCTTAGGTCTAGCCTATGCTCCATCCACTCGAATTGCATATTGATTCGCGATGGTGGGGCCGCTGCAGCAGGAGGTTGTAGATGATACACGATTACCTGAAAGCTACTAGAATTGCAGTGAAGACGAGGGATGATGCAACCGGGTTTCATTGGTTGAACCACTGAAGGAGGGGCTGTGTAGCTGCTAAAATCCCAGCGCAGGAAACTAATAAACCATGTGGCTGCGAACACGATGCGCAACGTTTGCCAGATATTTCCTCCACTTGCTAATACTGGTCAGTAGTGATTGGTGGCGATGATTGCTCTGTCGCCGCTAAAACAAAATTGCGATGCTCCTTTTTTTGCTACTTGGCCAAACGGCAGCCAATTTTCGGTTGATTGTAAGGCTCATTTTGGCAGGGTTTTTTTCTCTTTTTGATTACGTTGATGGTTCAGTTAGCCTTGCTCTGTAGTTGCTAAAATTGCAGTGAAGTCAGCGCGCAGTGGCTATGTCACCCTCTTTTAGAGTTGCAGGAGAGCCTGGGCATGTTGGGGTGATAGGCAAAACGGGAAGCTGACAATGGCCGTGGATGCTCTGTAGCTACTAAAATTGCAGTAAAAAAACTGTGGCGACGCCGTGGCCATCATAAACCGGTTAGTGCAGTACCGCATGCTGACCAGGAATCCTTGCTGTGGCTTATCTGTTGGCGGGACGAAAGTGGGAATGGCGGGCCGAGCTTCATTGGTCGTACCGCTAGAGCGGGAGCCAGTAGACAGCCACCATGACCCCTCACCGACCTGTCTCCCTCAAAACAGGCGAATGCGGTGTCAACTGAGCGCACTCACCTCGATCCAAAGATACGCGTACAACCACTGCCCCGGCTCTAGCTGCGACGACTCTTGCTTGGCGCAGCCGCTGCCATGTCGTGGAATTTTACCAAGAGTAAGTCGTCCCGTTCCCCGCCCGCAATGGCAATGGCCGCTGCAGCGGCAGCGGCTCCGGCCGCCATGTGATGCTCGCGTGCCACGGTGCCGCACTCCTCTCGCCCATCCCAGGCAGGCCTGCAGACGAATGGCTAAACTCATCCCCACCTCCAGAATTAAAAGAGACCCATCTGGGCTCCCTGGCCGGCTTCTCGGGCTCTGCCTCCGGGGACAAGTCGTCCAGCTCCGACACTGCCGGCCCCAGGACCTCAAATTCCCTCGGTATGTCAAACTAGGCCTGTCCGTCGTCACCCTAGCTCATCCCGACAGATTCCCCCGAGGACCTCACCCAAGCCCCCGTCGTCAAGCCCCAGAAGCCTGGCATTCTGGTCATCACTCTGCACGAGGCTCGTGGCCTGTCCCTGCCTGAGCAGTTCAGAAATGTTCCCACAAACCACGGCCGAGTGTCTGGCAAGTACATGCCATACGCCCTGGTCGACTTTGACAAGAACCAAGTCTTCATCAACTCCGTCGAGGGCACTCCCGAGAACCCTCTATGGGCTGGGTCCAACACCCAGTACAAGTTCGATGTGTCACGCGTGACCGAGCTCACTGTCCATCTCTTCATCAGAAACCCTAACGCCGCTCCCGGGGTGGGACGCTCTCAAGACATCTGCATAGGTGTTGTGCGACTTAACCCCAAGTTCCAAATCGGAAACAGCCCCAATGATAAGAGTGCGCCTAAAAACCATGATGAATCTTCCCAACACAGTGGCCTTGGCTGGATCAGTGTCCAAAACGGCGGCGGAAAGCTGCAGATCGGTATCGACTTTGCAGAGAACCAGACTGCAAAGCTTACTATCAATGATTTCGAACTAATGAAGGTTATCGGCAAGGGAAGTTTTGGAAAGGTCATGCTTGTTCAAAAGAAGGACACCCACCGTATTTACGCCCTCAAGACGATTCGGAAGGCCATGATCATCTCCCGCTCCGAAGTCACCCACACCCTTGCTGAACGATCCGTTTTGGCTCAGATCAACAACCCTTTCATCGTCCCCCTGAAATTTGCTTTCCAGTCTGCCGAGAAGTTGTATTTCGTCCTGGCCTTTGTGAACGGAGGAGAGCTATTCCATCACCTGACTAACGAACGACGATTCGACATCAACCGTGCTCGCTTCTATACCGCCGAACTGCTCTGTGCTTTGGAATGCTTGCACGGCTTCAATGTCATCTACCGAGATCTGAAGCCAGAAAACATCTTGCTGGATTATCAAGGCCATATCGCTCTTTGCGACTTTGGTCTGTGCAAGCTGGAGATGAAGGACGAAGATAACACCAACACATTCTGTGGAACACCTGAATACCTTGCTCCTGAACTGCTACTAGGAAAGGGATACAACAAGACTGTGGACTGGTGGACACTCGGCGTGCTACTTTACGAAATGCTCACGGGTCTCCCTCCTTTCTATGATGAGAACACAAACGATATGTACCGCAAGATCCTGTCGGATCCTCTTACTTTCCCTGGACCTGAGATCGTTCCTCCGGCCGCCAAGGACCTCCTCACCAAGCTGCTGAATCGCGATCCGGCTCAACGACTTGGAGCGAACGGCGCCGCGGAAATTAAAGGTCACCCATTTTTCCATGCTATTGATTGGAGGAAGTTGCTGCACCGAAAGTACGAGCCAACTTTCAAACCGAACGTGGTACGTATCGTCACATCACCAGCGATACCCAGCTAACGAATACTTCACAGGCGAGCGCTCTTGATACCGGCAATATCGACCCTGTCTTCACTTCTGAAGCTCCCATGGATTCCTACGCTGGCGACTCCGCCTTGTCTCAAACGATGCAGGGCCAGTTTGAGGGCTTCAGCTACAACCGGCCCGTGGCTGGATTAGATGATGCTGGTGGAAGCATCAAGGATCCTTCATTTGTTGATGGCTCATAGGGAACAAGACCCAGATAGACGAGGCTCAAGCAGGACGTCTAAATTGCGGCCTTCTTAGAGGAGATTTAGAATAGGGGTGTATGTGGTGGCTGTCTCAGTTCTAGTTGCATTTGATTATTGCTTTTGCATAGCCTGACCAAATTTCTATCAAAATCTTGGCATAGTGTTTACTCAATCTTGCTGCCTGATGACAAACAGGTGGCATGGCTCGGTGATGTTGCCGTTTTTTTTCTTAGCTTGCCGATCCTATGCCTATTGGGATCCTGGGCCCCAGAATAATAGGCGGAATACAATGATGTCACCTTGTATTATCTGTTACTTCTCACCACACAGTGCCTTGGTTGGGGCGTGAGCGTCATTTATGTGAAATAAGACTGAAGTTGCGATTACATTTTTCAGCCTCCTTCAGCTGGTCGAGGATGGGAGACTTGATTGCAAGATGACCTGCACGTTGCGCCTCCCCCACTGAACAACTAACTATACCTGTATGTGGAACTTTTGTTGCCACTGACCAAAATGTAATATGCCGCCTGCTACCTAAAATGTAGCACAGCCAGTCAAGGGAACCGGGGTTGAAGATGACCTCCTATTCGCTAAATCTGCTTACCTCCCCTGCCGCTTGCACAATGCAAGCCACATTGATTTGCCATGAACGATTGAAACGGTAACACTGCTTCCGCCTTAAACCCCCGCTTGAGGTAACCAGCTCAGGAGGACAAGGGGGGTAGCACTGCCTTGGGCTGAATTGCAGCTCAATCCTTGCGTGCCCCACCACACGACTATCGCCTCAACATTGGAAGCCAATCAGACAACGAGCGGGTATATGAAATGTAACCCTCGGGTTACAGTGTATGCGGTGGTGCGCGGACAACTCCCAGGCTGAAGCTGACTGCAGCTTGGCTTTTTTTCAGCCTCGAACTGACACTGGAGATAATTCAGCACGCCCTCCACCCTTGTGGAAGAAATGGATAAGTACTAGTAGCAGTATGAGCATGTGCGTCTTTTTTTATGAGTGTGAAATTAGTTGGCTTGCCCAAAGTTTTATCTTACCAGCATAAATCGTTTGCAGACTGTGACACTTCACCACGGCTTGATAGGAGGACCAATGGAACTCGCATCAGGCTCGGGTCCCGTTTCGGGTGATGATCGAACACGCAAGTTCAAATCACGCCGATGGAAAAATCAATCGAATGAAAGTGCATCTGCATTAGCGGAAGGAGGCAATGCAGATGGAGGTGTGTTACTAAACCTTGCTTCCCATTTCACAGAAGTACAAGTCGAGGCAACCAATATGGTCGCTGGCAAGGAACTAGAGACAATACCGTCAACTGATACGCGGAAAATCCACAACTCAATTGAAGAATTGAACGATGCTGATGCAGAATTGGAGGACGTTGATGAGAGCGAGCACAGTTCCGATCGCAAACGCCGCAAGGATGTCAAAGGCAAAAGCGTGGACCGTACACCGCCTGCAAACAAAACAAAGAGGGTCAAATTCGATCCCCAAGCCAAGTCTGTTGATGGGGGAGAGGAACCAAAGCCACTGCGAAACGGGATAAGTTATGACACGGGAGAGGGAAGTAGTAACTTTTCGCCGAACGAGCCATCGCGCGAGAGTTTGTCGGAAATTGTGCCTCTTGTTCAAAAGATGATGGACAATGCAGACAGATTGCTCTTCACTGCTCTCCAATCCAAAACACCTCGCGAAAGTCTGGTTCCGGCCGCTTTGCTCCTTTATTCAGCGTTTAGAGAGATTGGAATGCTCATCCCTGATGAGGGCATGCTTCTAGATGCTGACTTGGGGAACAAGAGTCGTCCCGACGACCAAGCTGGGTATGGCTATTACAGTGATCACAGCGACTCTGGAAGCTATGACGGCTCTTACGAAGGTTCTTACGATGATGATGAAGGGACCGTGGAGGATGACGAAGCTCGATTCCATCGACGATTTCCCTCGATTTCGAACGAAGATGAAAGAAGGAAACGCACCATCACCCCCCCGTCGATTCTTCGCTATTTAAACCCGTCCGATTTTGAATCTGAAAAAGAGGAAAAAGCTCAAGGCGGAAAAGAAGAATCATTAAAAGATAGCGGTGCCAACAGTGACCTTGACACTTGCGAGGTTGTTCATTTGCCAGGTAGTCTCCTCACCCATGGAACCAGGAGGCAGAATAGCGATGGGTCAATTATCGCCTATTACGATGATCCTCCAAGAGATCCGAATAATCGCCAACCCGAAAGTGCTACACTGTCGAAAGAAAGCATCACTCTGGACAAGGAGGGTCGTCAAAAGCTTCCGTTTGTCGTCCAAATAAATTCGCCGCTCATGCTTGATATGCTCGAACAAATTACCCAGATTCCATGGGAGGATGCACAGTAAGTTTTTCAAACCAGAAAAATGGCTTCGGGAATCTGACTTTGATTTTAGACTCGTCAGAGCGCCATTCAAGGTATGCCGACAAACTGTCTTTCCTCTCAGATTATCGACTTTTTACTGACCGACCTATCTAGATCATAGTACTTCACTGGAAACAGATCCTCTCTAAGCTCGCAGAGTTGAACAGCGCGTTATCAACTGCTAAAGAGGATTTTGAGAGGACTCTTGCATCCGACACTTCAGATAATCCAACATCTGATCCTACTCCAAATACAGATTCTCCCGAAATGTCAAAAACAGGAGCCGAACCCAAAGTCGAACCAGAAGCCCATGGCAAACAAGCAGATGATGACAACGATGCACATAGCACAGCTTCAGATGACACTCTGATAGATCATATCAACGAGAAGGAAGTTGAAGTACACATGCTTCAACAGGATTGCCTGCATCTGCAAACGTTGGTGGATTTCTTCCGAGAAGTGATTGGCCCGAGCCTGGACGTGCAGCAAAAGGTGGACAACGGAACCATCGAGACTATTTGCTTCGAAAACCTCTGGCAGCTGTACCAAATTGGCGACATACTCATTTACAGGCACGACGGTCGAGAGACGGCCTGCCAAGTCTTTTCTGTCACTGGCGGTATCCGCGGCATTGATATGTCAGCCTCGATGAAGACTGACGAGGTTCTCCGCCCCCACGAGAGCATCGTGACGAGGATGGACGAATCAAAGATCAGAGACCGAGGCGTTCCCCATTACCCCAATTCCATGATCCGGTGCTCGCCCAGTCCGTACCAAGGATTTACAGCGACCAGTGATGGCGCCGCCGTCGCAGGTGAGACATTTACTCCTCTCATCGTGGACTGCTTCATGATGGATTTCAACGGGACGTATGTGGCGCCTTGCCAGCTTCACCTGCAGTTCCCGTACTCTCCAGGCGAACAGCCCATCCGAAGCCTTGATGCGTATCCCATGCGCTTTCACGAGGATGGAGACGAGATTGTTCACAGGCTGAGGGAGAGGGGGAAGCGTCTTGTCAATTCAACAGGGCATCGGACGTACGAAGGCTGGACTTTGAACAGTCCGGACGAGATTTGGGGTCAAATCTACATCGACTTCACCACGGGCTACAAGCAAATTGGCTGGCCTGGTGCGCGACCTGAATTTGGTAGGCTGGTCAGGCACATGATCCCGAGCCCTTCAGATCGTCGCCTGGATGATCACAAGAATGCGATTACAGATGAAGTTGCGCTGGGGCTAATGTCCAACCGCTTTATCGACAATGCAAAGAAGGGCCTGTGGCAGTTTGTCAGGCCCGAAGGCAGCTTCCTGTCAGGAGACTGCTACCTGCTCATGTCCTACGTAGTATTGGGGTATGCTTTCCAGATGAGGAGGTGGTGTAAGTAGAACCTGGTCTGGTGCTTGATGAACATTGAATTCTGACGCCGGGCAGATTACTTGGATGTTGACCAAGTCGGAAGCATCGACAAAAGCGAAAGAGCTCGGTCAAGCGGCTGGGAGGATCTTGTTATTCCGCCAACCTATCGCGAAATGCTCGTCTCTCTAGTTGAAAGCCACGTGTCTGGCTCAAGAAATGCATTCTCGAGAAGAAAGAGGCCGACCCTCACCAACCAGATAGATCTTGTCCGCGGAAAGGGCAACGGGCTCATTATACTCTTGCATGGGCCGCCAGGTTCAGGAAAGACGTCGACGGCCGAGACAATAGCGGCCTACACGCAAAGGCCGCTTTATCCCATCACCTGTGGCGATATCGGGGCTACGGCCGAGGAAATTGAGTTCAACATGCAGCGGCACTTTGATTTGGCAAACCAGTGGGGGTGCATCTTGCTGCTGGACGAAGCTGATGTGTTTTTGACCAAGCGAGATTGGCATGATATTAATCGGAACTCTCTCGTTTCAGGTAAGCGATGCTCCGTCAAACCTGAGCCCATCGCAAGTAAAGGGCTAACCACCAGCAGTGTGGCTTCGTATTCTGGAGTATTACTCGGGAATTCTCTTCATCACCACCAACAGGATAGGCGTCATAGATGAGGCATTCAAGTCCCGCATTCACGTTTGCCTTCGCTACCCCAGCCTGGATATTTCGTCTACCAAGCTGATCTGGGAGAAACTGCTGAACAAAATCGAGCGCGACAACCACGACGAGCCGGTCAAGATTGTCTTTGAAAGAGACGCCATCCTGAGCTTCGCCGAGAAGCACTACCACAAACACGCCCAAACGAAATCCACGTGGAACGGCCGGCAGATCCGAAACGTTATCCAGACCGCCATCTCCCTCGGGCAGCACGAGCGGCTCCGCAAGCTGAGAAACAAGGGCCTGACGGAAGAAGATGCCGAGCGCAGCGGCAAGGAGAAGTACATGCGGGTCGAGCTGAGAAGGGAGAATCTGGTCAAGATCGCAGTGACAGCGACCGAGTTTGAGAATTACATGACCACCGTGCGCGGCTCAGACATCAAATCGGCCAAGAATGAGAGTATGCGAGACGATGGCTACGGCTCCGGCGGGGAGAGACCCAAAAAGCGCTACGGGTCGCTTGAAATTCCGCCCGATGAGCAGATTATGACGCCGTCGTCGGGTTGCAACGATGGAATACGCGGGCCCAGTTCTGGGGCTACCAATCTGTGGAGTATGAATTCTGAGCTCTCGTACTATGGATGTCAGGATGTTGCAGATATCAAGGGCAAGGGCCCTGCATTGGATGATTCTGATAGTAGTTTTTAAACGAAGACTTTGAGCGGGCTAGTTTGTCAGCAGATACTTCATATAGAAAGGACACATTGATTAGATCCCGTGCATATCCAGGCAGTCAGTATTGGTTGATAGATTAGAGTGCCATCGGCTGTTTCATTTTCTGAAAGAAAATCAGTAACAAACTACATTAATCAATTTACTATTACGCTAACTGAGACCAAAAGACTGCCCTCAACCCTTGAAGCCAAAGTTGTTTGTTTGGGTGCCAGTGTTTGAATATTGCTGCAAGCCATAATTTGTCCCTGAGAAAAACGCATTGGCACCTCCCTAAGAAATCATGTTAGCTTAGCCCTGTGCATAAATGCAGGACAGGTGACCAACGTTGTTATTTCCGCCGTCAGCCAGCTTTGAAAAATCCCTGCACCATCTGATGAGTTGGCCGACAACCTGCTGGTAGTTGCTGTCGTCGTCTCCAGTGAACTTGCACATGCCTGAATGGTCGGCATCCAGTACTATCTTCTCATAGCCTGGAAGCGTAGCCGATGTTTCATCCACGATCTAGGAAATTCTCCAAGTCAGTCGCCAGAATATTCGTTTAAATAGTGTGCAGCCCAACCTTTCCCAACTTCCCCATTGGCTGTCCTTCATAAAAGCACACCACTTCTATCCGTGTCGAGGCCTGCTTCGCGCGCGTGTTGAGGAAGAAGGGGAACACGTCTCCAATCTTTGCCAGCTTCTCAGACTTTTCGTCCAGATCCTTCAATATCTCTGGGTTTGTGGATTTAAAGCAGTTGATAAACTTTCGAGCTTGTTCTCCCCACTTGGCTTTGCTCGATCCACGGTGTGGCGTGCCCAAGAAAGCAATGCCGCGCACATCGGCGGAAAGCTCGCCGTAGGAGTTTGATGCTGAGTCAATAAGAGCCTATTCCAATCGGCTGTCTTAGCATCGTTCTTAGAGTCACATGTGCGAGAAGAATATACATTAGCAACGACGATACCCCCGAGACTGTGAGCCACAATGATTATTGGTCGGTTATCCTACAGATTGAAATTGGTTAGACAAATTCAAGCGCCTGGCTGCCCGTACACATACCGCTCCGGCGGCGGATCTGTTATTGGCCAACTGGGAAAAGAAGGCGTTGGAGATTGTGTCAATCCGGTTCTCCGCTGGGTGCGACCAAAAGTGCACCACTTTCGCATCATAACCAAAAGTCAAAACACGAGCAGATGGTATTTCCTTGGGAAGAAGCTCGGCTGGCCATAATGTCTCCTCTTTGGACCATGTCTTGGTTCGGTTGCCGTTCAACCCATGGATAAAAACGATGCTATCACAGGTCAGATGGTGGCGGCTTCTGCCAAGGCTCACGCTAACTTACTCGATTTCGGCATCTTCTGGGTCATTCAAAGTTAAAAGGCCATACATTCTTTCTCAGTAGTGTTATTGTGAACAACGCAGATAAAGACCAAAATCAAGACTGTCAGCGCGATACCATCGGGTGGGAAGTTCCGGCTAAATAGACATTGGACGTGAGATTGCCACCTTCAAGGCAGCCTAAGCAGATCGAAATAACCCTGTCCTCGCCCTGGATTTCTAAGAGGCTGGTTTTCATCCACGTCTGTCATCTGCGGCACAGATTAGGCAACTGCCAACCCAGTAACTGTTTCGCGCTAAGAGTCAGCTCTGCATGATGACGGGGTTTTTCTATTTCTCGTCCGCCCCACATTTCCCTTGATCATTTTCAACGTCCAGAATGGGTGTGGACCAGAACCAAGAAGACATGATCTGCAATCCATCCGTACAAGTATAACTCTGCAACAGTACCCAGGCCTGCACGGGTTATTCCCGATCCTGGTACATAACCAAGCACAACCTCAACTTTCTCTGCCGCAGCGTATGGAAGCAAGTAAATATGGAACAAGGTTCCCCTTCCGCTTCGGGAACCAACTATGGTTCTCAAGTATATAACAACTATGGCCAGATTACTAATAATTATTTACCACGTAAGGAACCCAGCCATCCTCCTCAAATTCGATAGAACCTCGGTAATCTCACACTATGCGACAGAGGAACTGGCACAGATTATTGAAAGATTAGATCAGCTGCTCCCTGAACTTTTAGATCAAAGACAGGAAAGGCCGAAAGTCGAATGCCAACCGCACACTCCCAAGATTCCCTTAGGTCATCTAGTTGGAGAATATCTGGCGCGCCTTCAATATGAACCATCTCTAATACCAGAGGATTGCACACAACTTCTGAAGATGCAATTCAATCTCCAAAACTTTGCCCACCACCGACTCCGGACTCTGATTCATCACCCAGCCGTTCAATCATGGCTGCGAGCTGACAGCCACCCCATTCTCTTGATAAATGGAACCTCATCTCCGCTCGCGCGGTCTGAGACATCGTTTTTCGCCGCGAAGCTGGTCCAGTCGATACGCCACACGCGACGAGCCCGAGATGACATCGTTCTTGCCTTCTTCTGCGGCCAGCACCGAGACCTAGAGGACGTGCATTCCAGCCCATCAGAGCTCATGATGAGTCTCTATTTGCAACTTGTTGAATCTTACCAAGCCATATCTCCCACGGAATTACATTCTTGCATGGCCGGCTTGGTCCCAACAAAGTTGGAAAGCATTTATAAAGCGCTTGAGCGTTTGGTGTGCATCATTGATGAAAAATTTAGACTATTCGTCGTTGTTGATGGGCTACAATTTTTTGCGGAGCCACCGGACCGGGGAGAAGAGATGGAGGCCTTGGTGAGATGTTTGCGAGCTCTATGCAGAAGGCCGCTGAAACCCACCCTCAAGATTCTTTTCACGACCCCGAGCAGGGCAACTTTCGTGGAAGAGATCTTTACAGAGGACGAGGTTGTGAATCTTCCTAGACATTGCCGCCCCGGAAGCATGACTGATTAGGAAGTAATGTCTCGATATTGTCGTTATTCCCCTTCAGGAAACATTTTTGTCCACGCGCATTCTCAAACATGACAGGTACCAATAAAGCGTGCTCATGTCAAAAACAAGTCCTCGTAGTCCAAAACTTCTACTCCGCTGTCTGCACTCCATTCTTGGTCCCAGTTTTCTCGCGCTGAGTTGCTCCACTCGCCGCCATGTTCGCGCCGAATATTAGCGCCAAATTTGAACCCTCTAGCGCTCGGGGAACTTGCAATCCAATAGTGCAAGTGGCTAAATTAGGTTACAAACCGTAAGTTCTCGGTTCATTGTATTTCCGCTCGGTACCGTTCCCGACGCTGGATCAGTCAGTATTTGAGTGTAAACTTGGCATGTTCAACGACCAAGCACATACTCAACACCCCATGGAGTTTCCAATATGAAGATTTCAGCATCGAGAGCTAGCTTCCTGACAGAGAGAATTGCCAAACTCTCATAGCCGAAATTCGGGATCGACTTGAAAACGTTGATTGTCCCACACGACATATCCCGGTCCAGCGTGGAAATGTTCTTGGCCCAACCTTTCGGGCTGGGGCCTGTTGACTAACCTGGACTAGAATGAAACCATCCCTTTGAGTGCCTTAGCCCTCCACTTGGGTCACGGGCAGGGGTGTGTTGCCAATTAGAGTGCTCCAAATTGAAGGTACATCAATTGCCTGCTAAATTGGGTGATGCCAAAAGTCCCAGCAACGG